>CM070535.1:11969357-12212764 GCA_036346415.1 Raddia guianensis | reverse complement strand
TACCTAATCGCATTTCGCCCTTCCGTTGCAGTGGGTTCGTGTTTTCATTCTGGTCCTTGGTGAACGCAGAAATCGGGGGCGAGTCCTTCCGTCCTCGTGCTTGCGTCAATAACCCTAGCGCACGGCGCACTCACTGGCTCACTGCCCTCGTCTCGGCCACCAGTGCGGCGTATGCTGGTAAAAAAGCCAATTCCTCGGAGCGGAGCTGGGGGCTGGGCGGCTAGCTAGTGCTTCTTCGTCTGCTTCCCTTTCCCCTGCTCCTTCCGCGGGAGCGTCGGATGCCATGGGCAGCGGCGCGTCACGGCTGCTCACCGCGTGCGCGTGCTCGCGGCCGGCGCCGGCGCCTGTCGACGCGGATCCGTGCCTGGACGACGCGCTCGGCCACTCCTTCTGCTACGCCGCCTCCGCGGCCGCGCACTCCTCCTCCTTCCGCCACGGCATCTCTGGCGCCGCGCTCTCGGCGAACTCCTCCGTGCCCGTCCCGCTCTACCAGTGCGCCGCCGCCGGGGCCGGGGACGGGTCCGTGCCGCCGAGCTACTCCTCGGCGTTCCACACCTCGTCGTCCTTCTCCTCCGCGCCGCTGCAGCTATCGAACCTCTCGTCGGGGCCCCTGTTCCTGTCGGGGCCCATCGACCGCGGCGCCCAGATCTCCGGCCCGCTTGACCCCACCGCGCCGTTCTCCGGCCCGCTCCCCGCGAAGCCATCCAAGCCCTCGTCCAGAGGGCTCTCGAGGAGGTTCCGGAAGCCCTCGTTCGGCAGCCTGCGCCGGAGCGTGTCGGAGAAGACCCGCCCGCTCGTGGTGCCGCTCCGCCGCGACGACGGCGACGGCGTGCAGTGGGCGCATGGACGCGCCGGGGAGGACCGCGTCCACGTCGTCGTCTCCGAGGACCAGCGGTGGCTCTTCGTCGGCATCTACGACGGCTTCAACGGCCCCGAGGCCCCTGACTTCCTCGTCGCCAACCTCTACCGCTTTCTTCTCCGCGAGCTCCGCGGGATCTTCTACGAGGACGCCGACGCAGACTCCAAGCGGCTGTGGCAGTTCCTCGCGGACAGCGACGACGACAGCGAGCTCGACTTCTCGGGCTCTGGCCGGTTCACGCTGTCGCTCGCCAGGCTCAAGGAGCGGCGATTTCCCATGTGGGCTTACGCTGGCAACGTGGGAGGCAATGGGAGCGGCAGGGAGTGGGGTGCCAGGAGGTTGGCGGCGGCGCCGGCAGTGAAGGACCACGGGGCTGTGCTTGGCGCGCTCACGCGGGCGCTCGCCATGACGGAGGCGGCCTACCTTGACATGACTGACCAATCGATGGCCTCACACCCAGAGCTGGCGGTGACCGGGGCATGTCTGCTCGTGGCGCTGGTGAGAGACGACAATGTATATGTGATGAACCTTGGGGACAGCCGGGCTGTTGTGGCGCAGCGCCCAGATGACGACGATGGCTACACACGTGGAGCCATGCGGATTGAGGACATTGGGGTGGGCTTGGAGATCGAGACAAGGCCCTCCGGATGCACCATAATTGGGCTCGAAGCGCTGCAGCTGTCTACCGATCATAGCACCAGCATCGAAGAGGTAACATTTTTTGCTCACATGGCCCGACCAATGCATTTGCACCGAAACATCTCACATAGCAAGAGATGTTCATACCCAATTCCTCTTTGTATCCATTGTAGATCATGTGCTCTGATCTGGGGATGCTTATGTCATTAACTCACTATTTGTGTGTAATGCACCGACATCTCTGAATGCATGTGCAATGTGTGATGCCCTTCAGCTGTATGGCATCCTAGCAATCTATGTTCTTGGCTGTGCATTCATATTCCGTAGAACTAATTGTCGAAAGGAGCTTGATAAAAGATCTTTTGGCAGAGGCCTATAGTTTCATGCCTTGTGCGAAGATCCTTTTCCCAGGGAGCATTTCATGCGAAGATATCATAGAACATTTGTCCTTGATGCCATATTTTTGACTGGTCATTTGCTGTTAGATTTCATAAATCTTATTTGTCTTCTAAAGTTGTCACGTGAAGGCAGTTGGTTGATTTAGCCTATATATTATGGATACATTTGGATTCATATTCTTTGTGTTGATCTGCAGGAAGTGCGGAGGATCAGACGTGAACATCCAGATGATAATCAGTGTATTGTGAACGACAGAGTAAAGGGCCGTCTAAAAGTGACCCGAGCATTCGGTGCTGGGTATCTGAAACAGGTAAATATGATAGTGGTTGTTTGGATGTTCTTATTCTTATCCCCCCACCCCTGCGCGCGCGGCACACACCCACCCGCCAGTTAGCTGTTTGTTCTTTGCAAGGTAGATGACTTCTGCATGAGTTTTTTGTCGTTAGTTTGTACCAAAGTAATTTTTAAATTATAATAGAAACAACTATGAATTTGTCGCCAAAAGCCAAAAATTGTAATAGGAATTGTTGGATGTACCATTTTTTACAACAGTAATTAAAGTGAACTAGATAAATCATAATTAAGGGCCTGTTTGGATCGTAACCCTCACTAGCCATGCCAATGAATGGTCATGACCAATTGATGGCATGACCTTTTGTTGGTAGTTTTTGAGTCGTTTGGTTCAAAACCAATTGAGGGTAGCCAAATTTTGGTAAAACAGGTGGTATGTTTGGTTGAATGCCAATTGAAAATGTGCCAATTGTTCTTTCGGTCTAATAAAATCATATAAACTCGTATAAAATTTAATAAATTCAAAAATATGCAAATAAAATTTAATTACAAAATAAAAATACATAATACGTCATAAAAAATTGAAAAAACCGTTCCAAAAAATAAAGAAAAATGAATTACAAAATGCAAAAAAATATAAATATAAAATATAAAATATAGAAAAATGGGTTGGTTAGAATTTTATAGGAATTATAAAATTTGTTTCACATAATTTGGACACCGTATGAAATATATATGAAAATCAGAAAACTAAAATCGATTTTAAATGAACTGCGTACCTGTGTTAGTCGTTCTGCTGCATGCATGGCGAGCGTGTGTCTGCGTGTGGGGCCGGCATGCATGCGAGCGTGTGTCTGCTGTTTTGGTTCAGCGAGATGGCGAGATGGCGAGCGATTTGCTCGCCATTGTTTTGGTGGAGCCGGCAGTGTAAAATATTTGGCATGGCTAGTTTTTTCGTTGGCGAGCCATTTTTTGGCTACAAACCAAACGATAGCCAAATCACTTTGGCGAGCCAAAATTTGGCATGGCAAATGAGGGCTACAAACCAAACACACCCTAAATTTTTTGATGTCTGTGCAGGCAAAATTGAACAATGGATTACTAGAGATGTTCCGCAATGAGTATATAGGTGATGCACCATATATATCGTGCACGCCTTCTCTTTGCCATCACAAGCTTACTGCAAGGGACCAGTTTTTGGTTCTTTCTTCTGATGGCTTATATCAGTACCTGAGCAATGAGGAAGTAGTTCTGCATGTTGAGAATTTCATGGACAGGTTTCCAGAAGGTGATCCTGCACAGAGTTTAATTGAGGAGCTTCTTTCGCGTGCAGCAAAGAAAGCTGGTGAGCTTTGGCTATGACGCCTCTTTCTTATTTCGGTTCTTGGTTGGTTTGCATGTGATTGTTTCTAGTACTTAGCATGCAAACATTCATATGCTTACACGTCTCTGTTTGACACTTGGTATATCACTCCTGGTATACAGGAAGCTTCTTAGGGATAAAACGGGTCGGATACGGTTGGATAAGGGTCAACCCTTATCGGTATCTGTATTTTTCACCGTATACAGATTTAGTCAGATGCGGTTTTGGATCTGACGGATCGAATATGAATACGAAACCAGGTTTTACCATAATACCTCAATAGGAAAAAATCGATATAACCTACCTTCATTGTTGTTCATCCACAAAAGCACATCACATAGCAATTTGAAAGACATACAATATAGCTAGGTGGTCTTACGTGGAACAACAGCTAGCGTACACATAAAGTTACCCATGCACAACGGCGTCTAGGCCAAGCCATATAACATCAACCCATGCTCTAAATCATCATGAAGAGAATCCCTTTCCGTATATGGATAAAATTCAGATAACAAGTCATTGGATACGGATAACATTCGTTGGATAACCCCCAGCTGGTATCCGTTTAAAAATCCAGAATATTATCCATATTTGTATCCGTTTTTGTTTGGATAGGAAAATGGGTTCCAAATCAATAAAAATCGAATCCGGATACGGATTCAGATGGATATTATCTGACCCGCTTTCACCCCTAAATTGTTTCTTGACAAATTTCCCCGTGCACTTGATTGTTTCGATGACAAAAATGATTTTTTTTGCTCCATTCGGATAATGTATGGATTTCGTTTTGACAAGATCACATATTTATCTCCCTCCCTAAGTCCTGTGCTTTAGTAAAATGCCACTGCAATGTCTTGTTAAAATGTGGCTCATCTGTCAATGAGACTGCTGCTCCCATTGAAATTGAAAAAAAAATGAGACAGTGTTACTTGAACTTTCTTACTAATATAACTGAAACACTGCGTGATGCTATTTCTATTGATACTATCCTATGGTCCAAATTGATGGATCAGTAGAGTTCCAAATATGATACTCATGACAGGTTATTTCAGATAATAACATACTTAAAAAATACCACGTAGATTCCATTTCACCTTTAAAATTCCCAGTTAAACTAGACAAGCCTTGCGTTGTTTTTTGTGAAGAATAACTTTCTTTATTTAATCATTTTCATTCAACTGTACTACTGTAGGATATTTCACGTCGACACAATCATGAACACTCACAGTCATTGGCATGTGTTAGTGCATCTACTCATTTAATTCCAGTAGATGAATGTCATACATCGGAGCTGTTTCCAGCTGCTGTCTTAAATGTCAAATGCATGCGCCTGTTTTTTCTACCTCACCTTTTTCAACAATATCAAGATATTAACTCATTCTTTGGCTTCCCAGGTATGGATTTCTATGAGTTATTGGATATACCTCAAGGGGATCGAAGAAAATACCATGATGATGTTACCGTCATGGTTATTTCTCTGGAAGGGAGGATCTGGAAATCATCTGGAACATATGTGTGATGTTCAACTGATACAGTATCATTGTCAATATTTATGGTGATACATAGTGACCACAGCCGATCAGCGCCTCTGAGCAATTGCATGTGTGCTCATCAAGAGAGAAATATCCACAGCACTGCAGACAGAAGATGGGCTCCATACATTTCTCTAAACCGAATTCTCCGAGTGGAGATCATCCTGGCCCAAATATCAGCTTCAGCACAGAATATTCAATGAATTGACGAACCCATGAACTAACTTGTTCTGGGGATTGCAGAAAATTGAAAGAGAGATGAGAGGAACCTCTTGGCGACCTTGGTGATGCAAGCCAAGATTCACTTTTTTTGCCATCCACTGCGTTAGTCAGTTACATACCAGTTACACTTTTTTCCCACCTCTGTATGCTGCTCTAGAGGTTGGTGCTTCTTTTGTCCCTAGAGAAGGAAGATCTTTGAGGACAGGCAATTTTCCTCCATGTCAGAGGTCAGAAGAAAAAAGATAATTGGCCTGTCGTTTTTGTGCTTAAGGTTGTCTTCCTGAAGCTTGACAGTTGGTGTTTGCAAATACATGAGCTTTGAGTGAATCTCTGTTTTTTCCGAAGATTTGATCAATTCTGCTCATGTGTCTTGACCTCCATGAAAGACAGGTCTGCCCTGTGATATGACTTCATGCCAGAAACTTATGTTGCCATGAAACCTTATAGGAATGTAATGTCATTCTGGATTATACCTCGGAAGAGGAGGCGGAGGGAAGCCAAAATTGAGTACACCTTGGAAAGCATGTGTAATCAAGCATATGCGTTCTGAATGGCTATTAAGGTACACTAGCATGGGTGGTATGTTTTCTTTTATCTAACAGTTCAACATACTATAATTTTTTTAAAAATTGTTATACTACGTGTGTAGTATATTTATGTGCATAACCACCTGAATGAACGATTAGCGATTAGATCTAAGATACACTATAACCAATCATAGTATATTGTCAAATTGGTCATTCTGGCAACAGTTTACTTGCTGGTCGTGTCTAAACTGATTCTAGTTTACAAGCTTCACTCGCCTGAACTAAATAAGAAAACGAAGATTGAAACGGATCATGTTTTTAGCTGGTGGATGATCTCCCTTGTGCGCCTGGGTCGCTGCACCGATCTGTGTGCGGATGCTACAGCATTTTGCTGATTCAGTCAACCATATTGCAACGTCGACCAGCTCTTCCGCCGGTTGCATCTGACATGGCAGAAGATAAACTGAAGCCAAAGCGGAAGCTGAACTAAAAATTCGCAAGCTACTGTCTCCACGCTCCCGAGCCTGGAACTGCTATCATGTCAAACGAAGCATATTTTGTCCTATGGCAGCTGGGGTGGACGTTGTTACTGAAGTGTGATGACTCGTCGGCTACCCACTGATCCAACCTCGGATGCCTGGAAGGTGAAAAGGGGTGATGGGGTCTTGAGGACTAGTATAGTAGCATGGGAGTGACGGCGCTGTTTCGGGAGTTCGGGAAGGTCCCCTTGTATGTTTCAGGTGTAATGAGATTGTCGTCTATGATTGTGTGTGTTGTGTTATTGTTAAGTTGGAAATTTTATGGTGAACCTAAATTTTGTCGTGATTAGCAGTTTGAATTTTGTTGCTCGATCCGTTGGGTCATTCCCAGTACAATTATATTGGTCGTTCTATAAGAACATGAACAATAGTTGAGACAGTTGTTAACATGTCGTGTCACCTAGAGACAGTTGATGTCTTTAGAAATATATCATATACAATGGTTGTCTTTAATTCTCTAACAGAACTGTAATTATCTCTTTAGTCCTTGTTTTATTATGCGAGGAGGTGACTTCGTGGAAGGATATCAACTTTCTTCTCTTTTTGAACATGCATGATAGTTGAGATAGTTGTTGTTTTAACATGTCGTGTCACCTAGAGACAGTTGATGTCTTTAGAAATATATCATATACAATGGTTGTTTTTAATTCTCTAACAAAACTTTAATTATCTCTTTAGTCCTTATTTTATGCGAGGAGGTGACTCTTCGTGGAAGGATATCAACTTTCTTTTTTTTCCCCTAGTCCTCGTATTTGATATGACGTGGAACATCTAAGAGCATATACAATGATTAAGATGATAACTGTATAACCATTGTTATGTCACTTGCGTTAGAGATAGCATATACGACGGTAGAGATGGCTGCACGCTTTTGTAGTTAGCTTTCTTACACATAAAGTTTTTTAATTCTCATATACAGTGAACTAATTGCGTTGGAGACAGCTCAAATAACATTGTACGCCTTTTGTCCACATCATCACATGTTTTAAGTGATAGACCATAGAATATTTTCACCCAAAGCTACAATACTATTCATTGCACACTCTATCTATCCATATAAAATTATTTTACATTTTACGCTATATTTTAAAATGTTTCTTCCCTTAGCAGACGTTCTATCTTGCACACTTTATTTTATAGTTTCCGTGCGGATGCTCTTAGAGATAGCTTATAAGCGAATGATGTGGACCATTGTAACATATAGCTTAGAGACCGGCTTATAAGCGACTGATGTGGACCATTGTGACATATAGCTTAGAGACCGATGATATGTACCATTATACATGCTTTAACTACCACATTAAATAAATTACTAATGTGGAGCGTAATTAATAAAGAGAGTATAATTGTTGCTTATATACTCCATAAGAGCATCTCCAATGGTAGTGTCAATCACTGGTTATAATCAAACTCCATGTCATCTATAGTATATAGACAATCTTTTCAAGAGATTAGCTATAACATTGTCTAAAAATTAATAGTCGCATATGTAATAGGGTATATATACCTTGTAATTCATTATACACCAACTCTTAGCTAAGAGATAGTCTTTATCTCTATCCTCTCCTCACCTCCACATAAGTAAACAGATGAGGTGGAATCTTTGGACGTGGTTGGATGCCTGAACACGCGCGACACATGGCTCGACTAGGTTAGGCCCACAGGGAACAACCGTGCGCGGTGTTTCCCCGCGTGCGCCCGATGTTTCCCCACGTGCAGGCACACATGTAGGTTTTCCTGTGGTTGCGGTTGCATCATTTGGGCCTCGCCAGCCTCGCGTACGTAGGCAACCAAACACGCGTGGAAGCGCAGTCAACGAGCTCACGCAAGCTTGACCAGCTGTACGCGGGCAACCAAACACGTCCTTTATAACTAGCTGATTTGGCATCTTTGGAGTTACAGTAAGAGATGCTCTTCATTATGAAAACAAGGAAAACAGGAGAATCCCCGCTCGGGAGCATTACATTGCCCCTTTTAGGCTCAAACATAGAAAGAAAAGATAAATTATGATAATTTAATTACTATATCATTCTATATATCAAAGCGCTTCCAGGCCGGCTCCCCGCGAGGCCACGTCGTCTTTTTTTACCGCGGCCATTCGATCGTCTCGCCAAATCAAATCCGGCCGTCCATATATAATTTATATATAAAACGATTTCTTTTCCTAGATCCTCAACACGGCGGGCGAAATGGCCGGCTGGCTAGCAGCGCTCGCGCTCGGTCTGGCGACCAGAGTTCCAGCCTCGCCCGTGCCTTCTCCGATTTTCCCCCGTGGGCGCAGCTCCCTTGCGTGCTTTTTCCAGCCTCTACGCGTGCGATCTCCCTGCCTCTCTCTACCTGCGCGCTCTCTCTCACAACTGCACAGCGATTTTTTTTCCTTTTCTATTTCCAGCTAGATCTCTTTCTTCCCCTTTTCTATTTTCCTTTCAGCACGTCATAAGAAAACGTAAAGAAAATCAAAGACTTCAAAAATGGAACCACGAAAAAAATAACATGGACACGAAGTTATTTTTTATCTTAGATTCAGAATTTTCTTTCCCTACATTTCCATTTCTTTTTTAGGTCATAAAAAATGGGAACAATGCTTACACAAAGAACAGGGAAAAAACCAAAACAAATAAAAAATTCAAGATAAGGGTCCATATATTTAAGTACTGCAAATGTTGCATTCTACGAAATGAATTTACAAATAATAGAAATAACAAACTTTGAAGAATGTAATCATGCAAAAAAGAATATGCGTATAAAGTCATTTTTTTAATCTTAGATTTAAAGTTATCCTTCCCCATTTCCATTTCTTTTTTGTATGTCGCAAAAAATCCAAAAAATGAAAAACATAAAAAACAAAAGGAACCATGCCGGCCCAAAGAACATTTAGGGAAAAATCGAAAACAAATAAAAAATGCAGCACAAATTCATTGTTGCTGAGACCTATTAAGGACATATTTCTTCTCGATTTTTCAATTTCCAATTTTATTTCAAAACTTGCAACTAACATTTTTTTTGTGGGTTGCAAAATACTCGTAACAAATTGAAAGTTTCCAACACTTAGACTATCATAGTATAAAGAACATGCATAAAAAATTTCATGTTATGATTAAAATTTTCAAATAGTTTGCTCTTTCATATCGAGTCCATGTTTCTTTTCTTGTTTTTCACTTTCATATGAAGAATGTAATCATGCAAAAAAGAATATACGTATAAAGTCATTTTTTTAATCTTAGATTTAAAGTTATCCTTCCCCATTTCCATTTCTTTTTTGTATGTCACAAAAAATCCAAAAAATGAAAAACATAAAAAACAAAATGAACCATGCCGGCCCAAAGAACATTTAGGGAAAAATCGAAAACAAATAAAAAATGCAGCACAAATTCATTGTTGCTGAGACCTATTAAGGACATATTTCTTCTCGATTTTTCAATTTCCAATTTTATTTCAAAACTTGCAACTAACATTTTTTTTGTGGGTTGCAAAATACTCGTAACAAATTGAAAGTTTCCAACACTTAGACTATCATAGTATAAAGAACATGCATAAAAAATTTCATGTTATGATTAAAATCTTCAAATAGTTTGCTCTTTCATATGGAGTCCATGTTTCTTTTCTTGTTTTTCACTTTTTAGTTTATTTATGCTCCGTCCATCATAAAAATTGAAAGTATACAGAAATTAAAACGTGGCTGCATAAAGAACATTCATAAAAGACTTGATGTTGTTCAGTTTTTTTCAAATAGTTTGCTCTTTATAGTGAAAGGCATATTTTTTATCAATTTTTCGTTGCTCCGTTTTATTTATGGTACGCCACACCAAAATTTTTTTCCAAGTTTTCAAAAAAAAAAATTTAGCGGCCCATAGATGCAACAAAAAACATAGCGAGAGTTCATAAATACATTTGAGCATTACAAATGTTGACTTTTACATGATGAATTATGAAAATTTTAGATAAATTTAAGAATGATGAAAAATTTAAAGAACAAGAAAATACGAGAATACACCTGTGCCTTATGAAATTAATGCCACGCGCCAGGGGCGCGTAGCCATCGCTAGTATGATACATGGGAGAGCTATATCTATAGTCATCTCTATCTGTGATGTCATGTTTAGAAATTATTTAAGAAAATGATGCACTGCGAGTGCCCTAATTGCAATGAAATCAAGGGGTATTCCCTCCTTGAAAGGAAAAAAAAGACCGCTAATTGCAATTCACTCCTTCAAAAAAGACCACCCAGTTAAATCCCCGGCCATCGGATCACACGCTCATCAAGAAAACCATAAAACCAAAGCATTTATTAAAAGCATTTTCTTTTTGCCACCAGAGAGGCGCCAAACTGTTAAGTTCATGGGCAACACAATTACACAAGTGAGGACAGCACACAAATTGGGACATTGTCAAACGAACAGTTGGAGGAGTCGACATATTGGCTACACGAGCAAATGAGATAGACGACCTAGCTAGCCATGTTACACACTTGAAATTCAGAGCATCCATGTGATCAGTGATCGGTGATCCAGAAGAGCAGCCTTCGATTCCTCCAGGTTCAAAGTCACTCGCAGTCTTGCAGAGCGATCGGGTAAACCTTGTTAAACAGGAGGATCCCAAGATGGAGCATGTTTACATATCAAATCTCCGAGATACGCTTGCCTACGATTGGATCATCAGGTGGAAAGAAATTCGCGGGACAAATCACTCGCACGACTCCCACCGTCTCGCGGCAGATCAGTACCAAGTATCCGACGATTATTGTAATACCACGCGGCCGGTGATTAGTCAACGGTTTGGGATGATTCTTAGAGATCATGTCATCATGATCTGCCTTCTAATGATCTATCGTAATGCTTCCGGTTTTATTTTTTTTTCTTTTTCTGAATGGATCCGTCAAATTTACTGAAACATAAGTACTAGATAAGTTTCTTCCAACTTCAATTGTTTGAGCCCACTGGCTCTCCCCTTTCTACTTTTATATCATCCAACAAAAAGAAACAAGCGAATTTGTTTCCACACTTCTAACTTTCCATTCCCTAATCCTAACTCCCTCAATCTGAAATCGCTCGGATGATTCTTTTTTAAGAGCATCTTCAATGGTGCCATGTCAGCTAGCTATAAAGATTTCAACTTAGCTTTTTTGTATATGTGGAGGAGAGAATAAGGGTGTTCTAGCTACTAATTTACAACTAGTCTATAGCTGATTGCAATGCACTTACTATCTATTGCATGTGGACACATATTTAATCTTATATACAATGTTATAGCTAGTTCATTGGAGAGTCTGACTATATGCTATCTATAGATGACATGTCACTTGTTTATAGTTAGCAACTATCTACATCATTGGTGATGCTCTAAGGAGGCTAGATGGTAATTTAGTTCTCGCTGTGTATGTGTAAGCTGTCAGAAAAAATCAGCAATTTTAGATTTATTTTAATTAACAAATAATTCATAAACATTAATAGATTAACCATGAGCACCATGCAACAAAAATGTATTGTAGGCATAAATAAAGTAGAAGCAATCATATGTTCATCTAATAAACTCATAAGCTGAAATGGTAAAGAACTGTTGATTAGGGTAGTAAACGATACGTACCGGTTCTCCTCGGGCTCACAACCGAGAAGGGATGAAGACGACCCTGTTGTTGCCGTGTAGATGATGATGCAGACTGCAACGACAACGTAGACGAAGTAATCATAGCAGATGGTTATCTTATGGTGTAGGATCTTAACAACAGCGAGTTGGGAGACTTGTTCTCCCAATCACCGGTGCACGCCGATGCAGTGGGACGGGACAACCTATAGGAGGCAGCACAAAGGAAGAGAGGCAATTTAGAAAGAGACACGACTCTTACTTTGGGGCTAAGCCTTTTCTTGTTTGTTGTGGGACGCTCTTGTATGGTGGTCTCTTGCTACTTGTATAGAGGTTAAGAGCAGATTTCTCCCTCTACAGTAGTAAGGTGGTATGAACCATTCCACCTCTACCTTCAAAAGGTCTGCCTCATGGCCCTTTATGATTTACCAGGAATTAATTAATATATATGGCCAAGGTCATATAGATCTCCTCCATGACGCCCTTCTCCTCTCTCTCCCTCTCCCTCTCCCTCCTCTTCTTTTCTTTCTCCCTCTCCTAGAAGGAACAAAGACGCAGGTCGTCCTCGGCCCATGCGTAGCTCACAGGGGATAGCTCATGAGGTGATGACGACAATGAGCTCATGGGGCGACATGACACCGAACTCATGGGTCAACGAATATCGTTGAGCTCATAGGGCGAAGGTCCCGTCAAGTTCGTGTGAATGAGGACATTGTGGTGGCCATGCAAATGTGCAATCCATTAGAAGGAGCTAGATGGAGAATGTGTGGTGCAATTTGGCTCGAAAAATCACATTGCCATGTATGAAACTATTTTTTTTGTCGAAACATCGTGTTTGCTCTGTAAAACATTACTTTCTTTGTGGAGCATGTTATTTGCTCTAGAAGCACCCAAAAAAGTAAACATATGGGTTGCTTTGTGAAGCATTGTCTCTCTTGTGAAACATGTGAGTTTATTCTTGTGAGATACGCCGTTTGCTTTTATAAAACATTGAATTCATGCTCATGAAACATTATGTTTTTTTCTCGTGAAACATCCGTAAAAATGCATTAAACATTTTGTTTCCATGTGAAACATTATTCATATGGATTAAATATGGTCGAATGCTAGAACATTTTCTTGTTGACGTCATGCAAAAAAAGTTTCAACGGTACTTTTAACTCTATTTCAATAGGCCATATGGCTGTCTTTAAAAAACGTCCAATTTTTGCTCTCGATGGATCGACGTCTGAATTGTGGTCATCTTCTTGCCTAAAGCAGACAACACGAATCCAAACACGTTTTTTTTCAACTCTGTCCTACTCGTGCTTAGCGACCGACCAACTCAATCGTGAGCTTGTAAATACCACTTTAACTTGAGTGAAGACCACTCTTGCTCGAAAGGGAAAAACTCATTCTTAACTTTGAATGTTAAAGCTTTCGGCGTTTGACTTGGAGCAAGTGTGGTGATGCTATCCCATCCCAGTATCCCACTATTCTACTCTGGAAAATCTTGAAGCGCGTCCCACGTTTAGGATAGGAAGCAGGCACGAACATTGTCATGCTAAGCACTCCCTCAGCTTCCTACAACCAAACACTATTATAAACAATACAATTTACCTTACAAGAAAATTGTCTAGTTTATTATTCGCTAAAGATAGTGATGCACAACGGGGTCGTCGTTCCATGGCTTAGAGCATTGCCATGGGGTTCCCTAAAAGTTTCCTAAAGCACTATTACGAATAATTTCAGTCTCTATAACGTTTCACCGGAGTCTCTATCTCAGTCTCTAAATTTAGAGACTCTCTTCAAAGCCTCTATATCAAGAGTATCTATATTTAGAAACTCTCTATAGGATCTCTATATCTTTTCGAGGATAGAGACTCTGTTAGAGATGATAGAATTATAGGGAACAAATAGTGGTTTATAGCAGTGATATAGAGAACAAAATATAGAGATCATGCTAGCGATGCTCTTAGAAAACATCGATGGTTGTGAACAGTAAAAAAAGAGTTAGAAGTAAAATATAAGAGAAAAATACATAGGAAATGGAAAATTAGGCCCATAATTGGATAGAGAAAACATTTAGCACGCACATAGTACAATTAGATAACGAACACTCCCTCCATCATAAAATAGCAGCCGTTTTAAACTTATCCTAAATCAAACTTCTGAAACTTTATCCATAAATAACTTTTAAACTATTTATCTCTCTATTTCTTAGCCTGATCAACAACAATCCTATCTCATTTTTAATATTCTACTTCCTCCGATCCAAATTGTAGTCCACTGTTGACTTTTGGATATTCTATTTGACCATTCGTCTTATTCAAAAAATATATATGTAAATATTATTTATTTTGTTGTGATTTGTTTTATCATTAAACATATTTTAAGCATAACTTATATTTTGCATGTTTACACTAATTTTTTTGAATAAGATGAATGGTCAAAAGACGTGTTCAAAAGTCAACAGTGAACTACAATTTGGAACGGAGGGAGTATCTCTTATGGCATATATCTCCACCCTATCACTATTCACCCTCCTATTTCGAAGCACATCCCAAAAGGAATCATAAATCTCATAGCCAATAAAAATGAACATCGTAGGAATAATTCGTAACCATTTCACATTCAAAGTCATTTCCCCCTTCTGCTGTAATTTTTGACAAATCCACATTGCATGTACTGAATTAAATATGTTTGTATAGCCACTGTTTGCAGAGCCATCTGGAATCACAGCAAATAAAAAAGCAAATCATAATCGCTCCATAACCTCCCTACCACTAATTGCTAGCATCTCTTATCATCCTGCCTTCTTTGACTGTTGACTTGCACAATTGCCAGCCCATGTCGTGCACACATATAAACTCATCGCGTCATGGAATTGATTGACCATTGATACAGGGTACAGATCATATAGCTTGGTTTCCGCTGCGATCTGCGGCCATGGACATGGACCCTCCTCACCTGTTCCTGTGCCCCATCTCCATGGAGCTCATGGAGGATCCCGTCACGGTGTCCACCGGCGTGACGTACGACCGCCGGAGCATCGAGCGGTGGCTCTTCTCGTGCGGCCGGACCACCTGCCCGGCCACCATGCAGCCCCTCGCCAACCTCGACCTCATCCCCAACCACACCCTCAAGCGCGTCATCTCCTCCTGGCTCGACCGCGCCTCCCCCTCCTCATCCTCGTCGCCGTCGCCGTCGCCTTCGCCGTCGTCGTTGTCGAGTCCAGCGCACGAGCTGGCGGTGCTGCGGTTGGCGCTGGCCAACCTCGAGGAGACGCCGTTCAAGGTGACCGCGCTCAGGAGCTTGAGGGTCGGCATGGCGGGCGACGTGGCCATGCAGAGCGTCTTCGTCGCATCCGGCGGCGTCCAGGTGGTCGGCCGCGTGATGGCGCAGGCGCTGGCGGAGAGCGGCGCCGGCGGCGACTTCTCGACGTTCACGGCGTGCGAGGAGGCCGCCGCGGTGCTCGCCGCGCTCCCGCTCTCCGACGAGGCGTCGGCGCGGCTCGTCCTCGCGCCGGAGTGCATGAGGCCTGTGCTGACGCTGCTCCAGCGCGGCGGCGCCGAGGCGAGGCTGCATGCCATGGACATCCTCACCAAGCTCTCCAACGCCGGCGCCGGCGCCAGCGACGACTGGACCGCCGGCGTCGACGTCGGCGACGTGCTCAAGCCCCTCCTCGAGCTCCTCTCCGACGAGGCCTCCGCCTCCACGCGCCTCAGCTCGCGCGCACTCGACGTGCTCCTGGACGTCGTGGAGCGGTCGCGGGCCGCCGCCGCCAAGGCCGTGCAGGTGGGCGCTGTGCACGTCCTCGTCGAGCTCCTCGCCGACGCCGACGCCGACGACCGCCGCCTCGCCGAGCGGGTGCTGCTGCTGCTGAAGCGCCTGTGCAAGTGCCCCGAGGGGCGCCTCGCCTTCGCGGAGCACGGCATGGCGGTGGCGGCCGTGGCGAGGACGGTGCTGCGGGTGTCGGAGCTGGCCACGAAGCTCGCCGTCAAAGTGCTGTGGCTCGTGTCCGTCGTGGCGCCGTCGGAGAAGGTGCTCGAGGACATGGTGCTCACCGGCGCCGTGGCGAAGCTTCTCGGCTTGCTGCACGTAGAGAGCGCGCCGTCCACGAAGCAGAAGGCGGTGAGGATGGTGAGGATCCACGGGGTGTTCTGGAGGCAGTACCCGTGCTTCCCCACCGACCTCAGGGATTACTTGAGCTTGCTCGATTGATTTGTGTTTACTAATCCGTGTAAGAAACACAAATGAACGAAGAAAATGTAATTTACATATAGGGAAAATTTCGCAATTGTACCGTGAGTCCGTGATAGTACCAAAAAGATGGAGTGAAATGTTCTAGAAAAAGGGAGCAGCTAGCGCGCACTGTGTCCTTCGGGACTTTGGGTAACTTCTTCCTCCTCCAACCTCCCCGCTAGCATGCTTCCGCTATCGCGCTTCCTCCACCGTCGCCATTGCCTCCGCTACCACCTGTCAGTGGCGGAACCAGGATTTCTCTAAGCCCTGGGCGACTATTAGGCTAGCCTATTTGCTAAATCAAACATAAAATAATGCTCATAGTAATGAACAGTAAGATTTTGGTCTAATTAGCGAGCTCAATTGGTCCAATTGAAAAGTAACACACAAATTTAAAGAAAGTCTGCTAAATCGAAATGATAAAGAAGCAAAATACCATTTTAAGTCTCATCTTCTTCTTCCAAGCCAATATTTTCATCAATGTTCGAGCTCTCTTCATCCTCTACCTTTTAATTTAAACAAGCTAAACCTATTGACATATTGCATACACAAACAGTTAAACACAAACTCAAACACAATCAATTATCTTATTCTCAGATCTACAACACATAAACAAAGGATTAGACGATGTGCCTCACTCACTCACTAGATGGAGATCGGACCATCGGAGGAGCGAGGGCTGAGGAGGCCTCACTGGTGTGGCGGCCGGCAGGCAGTCTGTTGGGCGAGGCGGAGGCGGGCGGTGGTGGGGCCCGACGGTGGGGGGGCGCGGCGGCCATGAAGCGCTGCCGTTGCGTCGTCCATTGGGCATTGAGGGGCAACGCTGTGAGCGAAGGCCTTAGGCGGCTAGGCGGCGGCGGCGGCGTCGTGGGCGCGTCGGGGCTGGCCGGCGCTGGCGGCGTCAGCGTCAGCGCCGTCGGGTGGGCCGTGCCGCCATAGGGGGGGGGTCGCGCGTCGGGGTGGCCGGTGGGGCGTGTGCGTGGCGTGGAGTGAGATCGCGGTGGCTAGGACTAGGGGCGTGGGGAGGAGGGGCGTCGGCTGTTCGGCCGGGCCGGGCGCTGGTGGCCGCCAGGCGTCGGGCTGGCGGTTTGGTGGGGGTATTTACTGGCCGCAGTGGGGTGGGGTGCTTCTGCTATGGGCCACGCCACGGCACGCGCCTAGGTTGCCTAGGGCCTGGTTCCGCCCCTGCCACCCGTGGCTGTGGCGCCCTTGCCGCCTCGCTACACCGCAGACCTCTCACCCGCCGCCTTGCTGACCCCATCCACCTTAATCTCGGGGAAAGGTGTAGATCATCTTTCTAAACCCGTTGGGCACAAGGGACCCCTACCCCCTGAAAGAGGATCCTAAGGCCTAGAGGGGGGTGAATAGGCAATTTTAATTTCTTTTCTTAGATTATTCTTAATTAAGCAACAAGTTAAGAATGACCCAATCCTAGTTGCAAGTCAAGTAAGCGGAAGCTATAAATAAATCACAAAGCAACTATGACATGGCATTCAAATGAACACAAGCAATGCGAGAGAGTAAATGCGAAATTAAATGAGAGAGTGACACGGTGTTTGTTTGACCGAAGTTCGAGCCGCAACTCCTACTCTCGTTGAGGCTACCTCTTGCGCAAGGACCGGCTCGCTCTCGAGCCTACCGCCTCACTCACTCCCGTGAGTCGTTCCGCCACTCCGGCGAGGTGGACTCACATCACCCGTACACCGACTCGAGAGTAGCCACACGCCAAGGCCTACTCCCAAGCCCTCGCCTCACGAAGGATATTTTCGAAGTAACAAGCCCAAACGCCCGATCATGCGGATCGAAGGACTTCCATGAAGCTCGGTATTGGGGTTTGATGGATTGTGGCTTCGATGATTTGTGGGTGGAGGAATGGCTCTAGATCACCTAATTGATGAGCTATGAATGTGGTAGGTGAAGTGGAGCAGCAAACCTCAAAGTAGCCACCACTAGATAGGTATTTATAGCCCCAAGAGCAAAACTAGCCGTTGCCCTCGGAAGAGGACAAAAAGACTAGCCGTTACACTCTCTGGGACGCCGTCCGACGGAACCGGACGCCGTCCGACAGAGCGTCTTCGCTCAGGAAAAAAACAGCTTATCGGACGCCGTCCGTCCCACCGGACGCCGTCCGACAAGACGGATCGCATAAGCGCTTGAAGCTACGGACGCCCCAGACGCCGTCCGCGCCGCAAAATCTGCCAAAATTGAACTTTATCGGACGCCGTCCGTAACGACCGGACGCCGTCCGACAAGGAGTGTAAAAGCTGAGTTTATGGTGGTCGGACGCCGTCTGGAATTTCAGACGCCGTCCGGCAGAGAGGAATTTCGGCTAAAATGTTAGGGGAAAAATAGGTGGGTTTCTCTCTCTCAGAAATCTCTCAAAGGGATATTTGGGTATTTAGATGTGGTGGACTACGGATACCCGTTTTCAAGAATTCGCAAAGATCCGCATAGTCCGAGATATTGAACCCTTTTGAAATCGACGAAAACAGAAATAAACCTAACTACTCCTAATCTATACGTGACCTCTTCTCACGCCTTGGTCACGCACTGAAATCTCGAGCGACTCACAAATTGTCGCCGCTTCGGATAAGGGTTTTGCAAAACGCCGAGTCTTCGCTAGGGTTCCGAGAAGTCCAAAAACCCCCTAGCACTTTATATTAATTAATTTGACATCAATGCCACTAATAAAAATTAAGGCTCAACGATGCTCACAATCTCCCCCTTTGTGGCACTTGATGGCAACCCAATGAGATAATAAAATTTTTGAGTCAAAAAAGGGTTAGTGCAATCTGAGATATGCGAGCAAATTTAAATTTGAAGATAATCACAACTCGACCACAAGGATGTGCAAGTAAAGGAAGCTCCCCCTAAATTCATGCATAAATTAAATTCAGAAGCCAACAAGGTTCAAATGTCATAAAACCAACCAAGGTATCAACCACAAATTTCAACGAGTATCGAGGCATCAAATAATATTACAGGTAAACACAACCTCGATCTCACTACCCACTACTAACCCTCTACTACTCTCTAACTTCTCCCCCTTTGTCACTAAGTGACACAAACGGGAAAAGATCCTACTCTTGCTGATCTTGGTCCATGTCGACGCCTCCGTCATGTCCGCCTTTGAAGAAGAACCCGATCTCTGCGGCGGCTTGTGCAGAGGCATATGAGCTGCAGAGGGTACCGACCGAGGAGAGGATTGATCATCAAAGAGCTGGGTCGGAGGAGGATTTTGCAAAGAAAAGTTGAGATGGCGAGCGATTTCTCCACCAGTAAAATGAATCTTACCAGAGGAGGATATGACTGTGGTGGAGGCACAAGGGAAGGTGCAGGCCCGGCGAAGGATATACCCAAGGATGGATGGTGGTGGGTAGACAGTGGCGAGGAACTCCGACGCGCTCATAAGCTCGATAACTGTTGTGGGCATGAGAATACCAAGCATATGGATTTGCCCTTCGCACTGCATAAACATCGCCCCATGTAATTGAATAGTGACTTGAATTTCGCGAACTCATCTCGCCAAGTATGTCTGCCGCCTCGCCAAGTCTGTCATCTCCTGCGGGTGGTCATAATTCTTCTTTCACTTCAGTGTGAAAATTTATCATATCTGTGCGCAGCCCCCTCATCTCACCTATCAAAGCATCATACCAAGGAGGAGGGGCAGCCGCAGAAGATCCCGCACCAGGCGCTGGCACAAACGGCTGCATTGGAGCAGCAGGAGCAAAGACAGGAGCTGGTGGAGGAGCATCATCACCAGGTCTAGCCAACTTGGGCTTGCTTCCTAGGGAATTTAAGAAATTCTTCATCTGATGCTTCTTAATTTTGTTGTCCCAACCCCTGAACTCATCATTGGTTACACGCTCTGTCCTGGAAAGAAGCAGGCCAACGAAGGGGGCTAGAGGAAGTGCCCTATTGACCTCTCTGAAGATTGTATCATCCAGCTCTCCCATGAGGGTGGCTCCAATATTTATAACTCTGCCTGTCAGGAGGTATAGCATAAACCAACTGCAAATAGCTAAAATCCTGTCACGGTTGCCACCGCGAACAAATAAAGTGCTCCGAAGAATAAGATTTATCAGGGCAGGCTCCTGGCGCAGTTGATTTGCCTTCTCTATATTTAAATCTTCCTCATCCATATCAATGTACATGAACCTTATCTCTTCAAGAGGAGGATATTTGCCCCTCCAGAAACCATCATCATAGGCCAACTCATTTAAATCGATTGCGAAATCGAGAGTGCCCAAAGCAAGATTCATCGTGCCATTGTGATCCCCGAACTCTGTCCATCAATCTGAATGATAATAGCTTGACTCGACCCATCTTGACAACTAGAAGAGTGGCAAAGAACTCACAGTTCCTCTCTTTGCTCCAGGTCAACTTCTTGTTTGAAATCAATTCAGCCAAACCAGGAGTGGAGCTGAATATAGTGTGTACCTCTGGTCCTGCCACTGCGGATATCTCTGTCCAGTCTACACAGTGAGGGTCCCTAGGGCCAGTCGAGGGAGCAGAGAAGCACATGTACAATTGTTTCTGAAACTTGGTGTAGAACCTGAAATCCCTGGTCTCCTCTCGCCGCTGAGGGTACCATCTGGCATAAGTAACAGACCTCTTCTTCCTCAAAGTTTCCATAGATAGCTTTAGAACCATATCATCCACGGGGTCGTCCTCAGCGACCACGGTCTCAGTGACATCCTCATCTATTGGGTCCTCAGCATAGGTGTCATCGTCAGCATCCTCTGCGGTGGCAAAAGAAGATCCCGCCATTCGAGACCAATGAATTCCCTGATCACGCTGCTGCTGAATATCTGCTCTAGTCACTTTGCTTGGGCGAGGAGGAGCGGCACTGCTAGCCGTCTCATCGATATAATCCGGATCACCCTTGCTGCCACTGTCGCGACGACCACTGAGGGTCCTGCCCAAAGCCTTTCCAAACTTCTTCAAAGATTTCGACATCTCGAATTATCTCCTCGGAACATCAGAACCATCGACCGAACAACCTCATCGCTAACCGCCATCGATCAACGATCCATCGACACGGTGCCAACCCACCACGGTCCAACCACGAACACGAACGCGGAAAAACCTATTCAAAACCTAAAACTCGGTAACCAAGCGAAATTTGATGGAAGAAAAGCGGAAGCCGTTACGAGTCCTAGAAGCGAAGAGGAAGACGCGTGCGCGAAAGATCGCCCCAAGGCCCTTCCGGTAGGGAAAGGAGGAGAACGCGACGGAGAAGAGGCGCCTGAACGGGCGGTCGGTTCCAATCCACGCGGAGGGATTGAAGAGGATGACGAGGGAGGCCGCCGGTGGAGGTGGAGGTCGCCGGAAGTCGCGGAGGGTCTTCCCGGTGAGGAGAAGCAGCGATGGCGGCGCCCGGTTTGGGAGGAGAGAGAGATCAAATGGGGAAAGAGGGAGGCGGAGAGGTAAGTTATAAGCGCCTCACATGATCAGTCTGTCGGACGGCGTCAAGACGGTGATCGAACGGCGTCCGAGCAACAAGGGTACAGCGCCTGAGAGGACCTCGTCTTGACGGGTCGCGGAGAGGCTAGACGGCGTCCGACAGCAGCAAGTCGGCTCGAATTGACTTTTATCGGACGGCGTCCGGTGGTTACGGACGGCGTCCGACAAGATCGACTTCAGCCAACACAATACTCATCGGACGGCGTCAAAGACCTTCCGGACGGCGTCCGATGGAGGTGAAATTGCAGCACTTGCTCTTCCGACTAGAGGCCCCACCAAAGCGAGAATTTATATATATAAAAATAATGTTTTGAAGTGATGATCTCCATTTTGCTCAAAATTCAGAGGAAGATTCAAATGTGAGCAATTTGAAGTGATTTTCTAAAATTTTAATTTTGAAGGATAAGAATATAATATGACAAATGAAATCAAGTCAAATTCAAAACCCAAATTTTGATCTTAGAGATCAACAAAATGTGCGAACCCAAATTTTGCCTTGATTTCTCATATAGGCATGAAAATCGAGCATAGGGGTTCACTTTAGAGTTTAGGCACATGTTTTTGAATTTTGGTTTCTTTTCAAATATTTTCAACAATTTTGATGCCATATGATTTTCAAGAGAACAAATATGCATATGGAGCAAATTTTTCAAAGGGGTAAGATTTTCAAAACTAGAAGTTTGAAATGGTAAGAAGATAAGGATAGTCTATTAAGCTCAAATTTGTTTTGGCTTGGAATATAGGATAAGAATGTGCTCACCCAAAATTAAATTTATCTTTTCACCACTAGAGGGAGTTTTGAGATCATGAGTTGAAACTAAACTCCCCCTAAATGTGACAAGGGTCATAAGCAAATGAAAAAATCAAATAAGACCCAAAAATCACGAAAACCAATCAACACGCATTTGATCTATCTAGCATGTTGAGTTCATTCCTTAATTTGCAAAACCGTGTCTCATCTAAGGGTTTGGTGAAAATATCCGCCAATTGATCTTCCGTTCGCACGTGGGCAAGCACAACGTCACCTTTTGCAACGTGGTCACGAATGAAGTGATGTCGGATGTCGATGTGCTTTGTACGGGAATGTTGGACCGGATTGTTGGCTATTTTCACCGCACTTTCATTATCGCATAGAAGTGGCACTTTTTCAAATTTTAACCCAAAGTCACTAAGCATTCGAGTCATGTATAAGAGTTGAGCACAACAACTCCCCGCTACATATTCCGCTTCATGATAGATAGCGCCACGGAGTTTTGCTTTCTCGAAGTCCATGACACGAGTGGCGCCCTAGCAAGTGACAACCCCGATGTGCTTTTGCGATCAATTTTGCAACCGGCGTAATCCGAGTCGGAATAGCCAAGAAGCTCAACACGCGCTCCTTGGGGTACCAAAGACCTTGACTAGTAGTGATTTTCAGATATCTCAAAATGCGTTTCTGGCAATAAGATGCACTTCTTTAGGGGATGCTTGAAAGCGAGCACACATGCACACACTAAACATAATATCGGGTCGAAGCGGTAAGATAGAAAGCGAACCGATCATGGAGCGATAAAGCTTTTGGTCCACGGGCTTTCCATCTTCATTCAAGTCAAGATGCCCATTAGTGGCCATTGGTGTTTTGATCGATTTGCAATCGTCCATTTAAAACCGCTTGAGAAGGTCCTTTGTGTTTTTTTCTTGACAAATGAAAGTCCCTTCCCGAAGTTGCTTGATTTGAAATCCAAGGAAGAAAGTGAGCTCTCTAATCATAGACATTTCGAATTCCTTGGACATCATCTCACCAAAGTCCTTACATTTAGATTTGTTAGTGCATCCAAAAATAATATCATCCACATATATTTGACAAATAAATAGGTCATTTTCAATTGGCTTTAGAAACAATGTGGAATCGATCGCACCGGTTTTAAATCCCTTTTCTAAGAGGAAGTCCCTAAGACGCTCATACCATGCTCTAGGAGCTTGCTTGAGACCGTATAGCGCCTTAGTGAGCTTATAGACATGGTTTGAGTGTTTGAGGTTTTCAAAACCGGGCGGTTGCTCGACATAGACAAGTTCATCAATAAAACCATTTAGAAAAGCACTCTTAACATCCATTTGAAAGAGAGTTATGTTATAGAGAGAAGCGAATGCCAAGAGTAACCGTATAGCTTCAAGTCGAGCGACGGGGGCGTAGGTATCTCCATAGTCAAGTCCTTCGATTTGTGTGAAACCTTGCGCCACCAATCTTGCTTTGTTTCGCACCACTTCACCGTTCTCATCTTATTTGTTGTGAAAGACCCATTTGGTTCCAATGACATTGTGATCCTTCGGTCTTTCCACAAGCTCCCAAACTTTATTGCGGGTGAAGTTGTTCAATTCTTCATGCATGGCGTTCACCCAATCCGAATCCGCCAATGCCTCATCAATGGTCCTAGGCTCAACAATAGACACAAAGGCGTGATGCTCACAATAATTAGCGGTATGAGAACGGGTTTTTATTCCTTGATTGAGATTGCCAATGACTTGATCTAGGGGATGATCCTTGGAGAGAGTGCGGTGTTGTTGGACGGGTACTTGTAGATCAACGTCTCCCCCTTGAGCTTGATCAACTTCAAAGTTCGCATCTCCGTCCACCGCTTGATCTTGAGTTGTTGGAGAGGTGTCTTGAACTTGATCATCGATGGAGGTGGTGGGGGTGATTACTTCATCTTTTGGTGCCTCCGATGAGGGTCGAATTTCCCCCAACTCCATAGCATCATGCGGTGGCTCATCACCTACATTTCTTAACAAATCTTGCTCATTTTGCGAACCATTAGTTTCATCAAACTTGACATCATAGGCTTACTCAACTAGCCCGGTAGAATTGTTAAAAACTCGAAAAGCTTTTGAGCGAGAGGAGTATCCTAACATAATACCAACGTCACACCTCTTTTGGAACTTACCCAAATGAGTCCTTTTCTTATAGATGTATACCTTGCAACCGAAGACTCGAAAATACGAGATGTTGGGCCTTCGTCCTACTAGTAATTCATATGAGGTCTTGTGAAGGAGTCGGTGGAGGTAGAGGCGGTTGATGGCATGGCACGCCGTGTTGATGGCTTCCGCCCAAAAAGCATGCGGCGTGTTGTACTCGTCAAGCATTGATCTTGCCATCTCTATCAAAGTACGGTTCTTCCTCTCCACCACTCCATTTTGTTGGGGAGTGTATGCCGCCGAGAATTCGTGCTTCACACCTAACTCATCATAAAATTCTTCAACATTTGTATTAGCAAACTCGGTGCCATTATCACTCCTCACCTTTTTAATAAAAGAGTCAAATTCCTTTTGAGCTTTCAAAGCAAATCTTTTAAACACATCACCGCAAGAGATTTATTTGTAAGGAAAAACACCCAAGTGAAGCGAGAGAAATCATCGACAATCACATGACAATAAAATTACCGCCTATGCTCGCATAGGTGGTTGGGCCAAATAAATCCATATGCAAAAGTTCAAGTGGTCGGGATGTAGACATAAAAGTCTTAGTCGGATGAGAATTAGCCACTTGCTTGCCGGCAGGCATGAGCTACATAAACGATTCTTCTCGAATTTGACATCCTTCACTCCAACAACCAAGTTATCTTTAAAACCTTTTTCAAAGTGCCCATTCCAACATGTACAAGACGTCTATGCCACAACCAACCAAGAGTGGTTTGAGAGATAAGACAAGTCTTGATTTGAGAAGTTTCACGGTTTGAAAAATCAACCAAATATAAGTTTTGAAACCGGGTGCCTTCAAATGCAACACTTTGATCCTTAGTGGAAACAACACGAACTCCGTTGATTGAAAAGAAGCAATCAAAACCCAAGTCGCACACTTGAGCAACGGAGAGGAGATTAAAGTTGCAAGCTTCCACCAAGAGCACATTAGAGATGGATAGGTCATTGGATATTGCAATTTTACCTATACCCTTTACTTTTCGCTTGGAGTTATCCCCAAATGTGATCTTGTGTTTGGGGTCCTTCTCCTCTTCTAGTGAGGTGAACATACTTGAGCTACCGGTCATATGTTGAGTGCAGCCGCTATCAAATATCCAATGCCGGCCACCGCTCTTGTAGTTCACCTACGCACACAAATTTAAGCTTGGGTTTTAGGTACCCAAGACTTCTTCTTGGGTCCTTTTGAGTTAGTCATCAAGCATTTGGGCACCCAAATAGCCTTCACATCTTTCTTTTCATTGGGTGCACCAACATATTTAGCATAAGTAGAGCCATTCTTTCTCATAAGCATGTAACTAGCATTAAGTACTTGAGTTTTAGACATGAATTGAGATGATTTTGCAAGAGGACAAGCAATGGCTTTGTGTTTATCATTTTGCAAATATGGCAACGGTCCCTCCTTGACAAAAGTTAGCTTGGGCTTACCCCAACCGCCTTGGGCAAATCCAGGATGAAATCCCAAACCATGCTTACCCAAGGTGTACCTTTGCTCCCAAGCACCTTGTCAAGAGAGTTGTTCCCACAAGCAATTTAGCCAAACTAGAGTCTAGTTGCTCAATTCTATCCTTTAGAAGCAAATTTTCCTTAGCTAGCTCATTAGCACATTTAGCAATACCACAAGTACCAATAGAACAAACATTCTCAATTGAAGGAGTAGCACTAGTTGATGAAGATGAGCTAGCATTGGGTGTGTGAGTGGGTGACATGGTAAAGGATGTGTCATGCGATAAGCTAAGTGAACCATCTATAGTGTCAATCAAGTCACACGTCACACCAACATTGCATTTTTCAATTGAGCAATCAAGCGAAGTTTCAACATCAACATTAGAGCTAGCAAGTTTATTTTCTAGAATTTCAACTTGCAAATTTAGAGCTTCATAGTCATCTTCTAGAGTTTCATGCTTTTCTAACAAGTTCTCAAATTCATTCGCAAGCTCTTTATGCACCTTCACTAGCTTCTTTCTTTTAGACTTTTCTTTCTCTAGAGCATTAGTCAAATCATCAATCAAAAGTTTAATCTCACTTTTAGAGAGGTGCTCATGTGTTACCTTCTCCTCTAATGCCATAAGACACATGGGAGGTGAGGGGTTGTCGATGGCGACTCCGGATATCTTCGTGTTTTCATTATCGGAGGAGTCCGCCCAAGAACCTTCATCATCGGTGATCCATTCCCCAATCACCTCTTCTTGTATATTTGCGGTGAGGCAAAACTTTTGCTTGGGAAGAGCCGGAGGAGCGTTTTCCTTGATCGCAAGTCCGGCTAGCCCATGAGCTCTAGTATCTTCTTCTTCGGAGGAGGATTGAGAGGACGATGAGCTTGAGCTATCTTCCTTCTACTCTCGAGTCGGTGTACGGGTGACGGAGTCCACCTCGCCGGAGTGGCGGAACGACTACCGGGAGTGAGTGAGGCGGTAGGCTCGAGAGCGAGCCGGTCCTTGTGCGCAAGGGGTAGCCTCAACGGAGAGTAGGAGTTGCGGCTCCGAACTTCGGTCAAACAAACACCGTGTCACTCTCTCATTTAATTTCCGCATTTACTCTCTCGCATTGCTTGTGTTCATTTGAATGCCATGTCATAGTTGCTTTGTGATTTATTTATAGCTTCCGCTTACTTGACTTGCAACTAGGATTGGGTCATTCTTAACTTGTTGCTTAATTAAGAATAATCTAAGAAAAGAAATTAAAATTGCCTATTCACCCCCCCTCTAGGCCTTAGGATCCTCTTTCAAGTGGTATCAGAGCAACTAGGTTCTCCGGTATTAGCTTAACCGCTAGGAGATGGCTCAAGAGGGGTCTAGGATAGAAATTGGAAAAGCTCCTATTTTCGATGGAACAAACTACAACTATTGGAGAATTAGGATGCAATGTTACTTAGAGGCACTTAGCTATGATGTGTGGGTCGCTTGTGAGACCGGCTATCCGGACCCTCCGGCCGGAACAATTGCTCTTGATGAAGTTCATGCTAAGTACAAACGTTTTAATGCCATTGCTAGAAATGCTTTACTCTCTAGTGTGTCTTCCAAGTCTTTGATAGCATTGGCAATCTCTAAAGCTTATGACATTTGGAAGCATCTTAGAGAAATTCATGTTGGTAGTCTTGAGATGCTTGAGGAGAAGCTATCTCGTGCTAGAAAAAGATTTGACCAATTCAAGATGCTTCCTAATGAAAGTGTTAATGAAATGTTTCTTAGGTTGAACCCCATCGTCAATGAAATTGCCGGATGTTCGGAGAAGAAGGTCTTGGAGGACATTAACATTTGTCGGAAGATGCTTGATGTTGTGCCATTTAGTTTTAATCCACTTGTGACCTTGATTCGAGCATCCAAGTCAAAGCTCAAGAAAATGACACCGACAAAGCTTCTCGGGCAACTCAACTCATATGAGATGCGGCTTCTTGAAAGTGAAGAGTCTCCGCTCAACAAGAAGTCAATCGCTCTCCCCGCCAAAGCCAAAAGTGGAAAGAAGAAAGTTGAAATTGAAGAAGATGATGAAGACTCCGATGATGCAATTCCGGAGATTGAAGAATTGGCCCTCCTTGTCAAGCGGTCAAGAAAGTTGATCAAGAAGATGAGCTTCATGGCGGATCATCCTCTTCAAGGCGAAAACCTATCTCCGAGATGCGTTGCTATGAATGTGGAGAGAAGGGTCACTTGGCGGCGGATTGCCCAAGAAGTAAAAAGAACAAGCACAAGGCAAGGAATCAAGAGAAAGATGAGGAAGATGACAAGAAAAAATATCGTCACTACCGCAAGAGTGATCACAAATCAAAGGATAAGAAGAAAGCTCTTGCCGGACAAAAGACTAGCCGTTACACTCTACCGGACGCCGTCCGACGGGAACCGGACGCCGTCCGACAGAGCGTATTGCTCAGGAAAAAACAGCTTATCGGACGCCGTCCGGTCCCCACCGGACGCCGTCCGACAGCACGGATCGCGCAAGCGCTTGTAGCTACCGGACGCCCCCCAGACGCCGTCCGGCAGCGCAAATCTGCCAAAATTGAACTTTATCTGACGCCGTCCGGTAACGACCGGACGCCGTCCGACAGTGAGTGTAAAACTGGAGTTTGGGCTGGTCGGACGCCGTCTGGAATTTCCAGACGCCGTCCGACAGAGAGGAATTTCGGTTAAAATGTTAGGGGAAAAAATAGGTGGGTTTCTCTCTCTCTCTAGAAATCTCTCAAAGGGATATTTGGGTATTTAGATGTGGTGGACTACGGATACCCAGTTTTCAAGAATTCGCAAAGATCCGGCATAGTCCGAGATATTCGAACCCCTTTTGAAATCCGACGAAAAACAGGAAATAAACCTAACTACTCCTAATCTATACGTGACCTCTTCTCTCGCCCGGTCACGCACTGAAATCTCGGAGCAGCTCACAAATTGTCGTCGCTTCAGATAAGGGTTTTGCAAAAACGCCGAGTCTTCGCTAGGGTTCCGAGAAGTCCAAAAACCCCCTAGCACTTTATATTAATTAATTTGACATCAATGCCACTAATAAAAATTAGGGCTCAACGATGCTCACACCCCCTCAACCCAAACCGAAAAGGTTGGTGGTGGCGACGTGGAGGAGAGAGGAAAAAGAGGCGCACGAGCGAGAAAAAAGAAGGTACACCATCGACGGTATACCAATTTCTAGCATTTCTCCTAAAAAAAAGTATAGAGTGAAATGAAATGCTTACACTTGAAACACACTTCCGTTCTAAAAGTAGTATGGATACGATCACCGGTGCTTATATCATTTCTATGATACAAATTTTAAATAGGTCATTATATATATTTTTGATCAATTAATCAGTAGCTCAGTGACAACACCAGAATGGGATAGGAATCTCCACCTTTGATTTTATGTTGAGGGCCTTTTTCACTCTTGGTCAAGAGTGATTATTGCATCATTTTTTATTTGAAAAATGTTTGTTCAGTACGGTGTGGAGATGGACCTCCAATTGTGCATATAGCACACGGTCGGCATACCTCATTCAATTTGAACTTTGAAGGGTCAAGGCTTACTGAGTTTGAAGCGCTCATTTGGAAGCCTTGGGCTCCACCTCGGTGCAAACTCTTTGGTTGGCGGCGCAAAACTGCATTTGGACAGGCTATCGCAACGATGTTAACCAAATGTCCACTTCGATCTGCTAGTACTGTAAAACAGATGAGGAATCGATGAAGCATCTATTCTCATCATGTTCCATAAAGCGCATGATCTAGGCAGAATTCAGCCTATTCACGGGATATGGGGAATTAAATCGCCCAAGAGGCCAAATGTTAGATTGCTGGGGTGATAGCTTAAAAGCGACTGATGGGTTGTGCAAGGAAAGCCTGCACTCGATGCTGATTCTCACTACCTGGGAAATTTGGAGCCTTTTCATACATTCAGCCTATTTTTATTTGGACGACCACTACATACATATTTCACAGGCAAGGGAGAAAGCAAAAGCCTTGATATGGGGCAATTCATAAACCGCATCAAGAAAACCGCCAAACTCTAGGCAATAGTGGGCACGAGAAGGGTAAGTTTTCTTGTAAATTAATCTCTAGTATAATAGTTCAACCCTTGTACATAAACTTGCTTTCTACCTTTTAATATAAAGAGCTGGCCTCTGATTTCAAAAAATGTTTGTTCTCGATTTCAAATTCAGTTCTTGGCTTTCTCCTTCCATATGACACAGACTCACGTTCTAAGCCCCATATTTGAATGGTAAAATCATAACAGTTTTGCATATTTGGAGGTGGGATTTGAACCCAGGACCTCTTGACTCACACCTCACCCAGCTAGCCAACCCACCCACGCGTATTATCTGACAGAATGGGAGGAGCTTTCCTTTTATCTATTCGAAAAATGGGCCTCTAGAAGCGGTTGGGACTATTAAACCGCTTGTAAAGCCAAGCATCCTAAGCGGTTCGTGTTCCCAACCGCTTGTAGAGGTATAGCAGCGGTTGGGGACACAAACCGCTTAGGATTTTAGGTCTTTAGAAGCGGATCGTCTTCCCAACCGCTTCTAGAGATCATTTTCTGGCTTGAGACTGTTTTGAGACATTAAACCGCTTGTAGAAGTTTGATCCTTTTTTTTGAACCGCTTGAGAAAGCTTGTTCCCTAGTAGTGCATCCACCCTTGTTCCCGGGCGGCGTCCTCTTAGGCCCTAACCGTGCGTTGCCCTCCCTCCGCGACGCCTCCGTTCAGGAAAAATTGCTGGAATGACACTCAATTCGTTGCAAATTGCTGGAATGACACTCAATTCGTTGCCACGAAACAAAATGACACCCAATTCATCTCTAATTCCCATACGGCACCGATGCAACAAATTGATTTCCCAAATGACATTTTAACAATTTTACCTCCTTTCCCCCTCCTTTCCTTTCCCCAATCCGCTGCCTTCTCCCACATCTTCGGGAGCGGCTGCAGCGATGGGCCGGCAACAGGAGTGGCAGCGATGATCACGAAGGTGACGGGCGGCGGCGGCTGCTTGGCACAGCAGCGACGGGAGCCGCAATGGCTGCTACCGCGATGAGAACGGCGACGGCGGCGCAGCACAAAAGCTGCAGGAGCCACGATGGCAGCGACCGCGATGGTGGCGGCGATGGGAGTCCAACCCGGCGGCGGGCCGGGGGGGGGGTGGGTAACAGCGACAGGCAGCGGCGGCATGGCACGATGGGTGCATGACAGCAGCGGGCAGTGGCGGCGACGGGCGATGACGATGGGCGGCGACGCAAACGATGGAAAAGGGTGGAAAAGAAGGTAAAAAGGGGTAAAAATTGCCAAAATGTCATTTGAGAACTCAATTCGTTGGGAATTAGAAACGAATTGGATGCCATTTTGTTTCGTGGCAATGAATTGAGTATTATTCTAGCAAATTTCCCCTACGTTCGGCCTTTCATTGTTCAGTTGATAGACAGAGAAAAGCATGGAGAGAAGATTTTAATTACAGTATGCTAGCTTCATGATCTCATGATGCTTTCTTTGGTCAAAGGTTAGGTTGGGATAAGATGGGAAACAACTGGATATAAAACCATTTTTATTGGAGATGAATAAGATAACATGGGGTTGTTAAGCACATACTATTTGATTGATTTTACATAGGAATTTGGAAGTTATGATGTACCATTTACCACTGATTGATTACCACTAGCCTCTTTTTAACAGTATAAATTCTTAAACCGGTTAAAAACATATTCCATCCGTTTTTGTTATATTTGTCCACATCCAACATTGCGCACAGACTAAAAACACAAGCTCAAGTGTAAAAGTGTATTGGGATCATCATTCTATCTCTAAGTAATTAATTTGGTTGAGTGCATACATTTAAAACAACTTGGAAACAACGGTCTTAACAGTTTTACCAGTAAAAATGGATTTAAAAGCACCTTTGGTTAAAATGTACAAACAATTTAAAACAAGTACTCTTGAGAACATGAACAAATATAGTGAATTTTTCCGTCAGACGATGAAAATTGAGGATTTACCCATTATAAAAAAAACGAGGAAATTTTGATTCCTCCATTCTTAGATCAAGCTTTTCAAGGCTATAGGGGCGTGCTTCATTTTCTCTAAATCAATCGAATTTAGGCCTTTTGAGTCCATTGCCCTCTTTGCATTTGGTTCCTTACGTAGGACTAGGATCCTACGTTTTTTTTAGGAGGGAATCCTCGCCTCAAGCACATAATTTTACAGCATTTTTCACGTGAAACAACTTAAATCATGTTTGAATCTAGAAATCCATGTTTCAAACAAGGCCTAATTAAGTCTCAAACGTGTAAATAGCTCAAAGGCCAAAGCCTATAGGAAATTTTCCTTTCCTCCATAATTTTTTTTTAAAAAAAATATAGAATGAGACCAAACAACCTCTTCAGAATAGTTCTTCACAAAGTTGTATGGCAACGTCAATGAAAATCATATGGAGCATCCAAAACAATAGTTTTAATCACCAAAATGCATATTCTTGTTAATTATTTACATTTTCAATCGACTACTTATGAATCCATTCATCTTCTTGTTCTTATATTTGTATGGAAAAAATCCATTTTAGATACCTCAACTATCGCGAAAGTCCGAAAAACCAATAAACTATGATTTGGTTTGTTTCACATACCTGTACTTTCAATACCGTCTCAAAACCCATCACAACCTGGTTTTGTTAGGTGTTTTGCTAACGTGGCGCCACGTGTCAGCCAAGTCAGTAAAAACCACCACTACATGGCGCCACATAAACAAAACCACCAAACAAAACAGGGTTGTAATGGTTTTTGAGCCGGTATTGAAAGTTTAGGTATGTAAAACAGACCAAATCATAGTTTAGCGGGTTTTTCAGACTTTCGCGATAATTGAGCCACCTAAAATTTGTATTATTGTACTTATTTTGTGCATGCTTTATAAAGAGTTCAAACAATTATATTACTCGTTCTTAACCATGGCATTGTTCTCGAGATGTAGTGTATCTGATTATCATCAAGACAAGAGTGTTTGAAAAAATAATTTATTTGACTTATTGATATCGGGTTAAAGAATTTTGAAGCAACTAATGATTTTTTTTAAAAAAAGGTGATGAGGGCATCACCCACATGGATGTGACCACCACTCCTTTCCTTACTTCCACTACGGTCATAACAAGTTGGCGACAATTCACTGCATTCTCTACTTCTTGTACGTCTACTATGATGGCTTCATCGACATGGTATCATCGACCGCCACTTTGGTCGGGTCGATCACACAGTTGGCCTTCGGATATGGCGTCATCGTCTCCGTTACTTCGGCTGCCACCTTGGCCGCCATCCATAATTGAAGGCGCAATCAAGAAAGGTGCATCTCTACCTCATCCACTCCTTCAAGTCATAAAGATCTTGTCACTCCAAAGACGGCTCAAGAGAAAGCTCAGCTCGAGTCCAAGTCCAGTTCGGCAATTTACGCACAGCACAACTTCAAACGGACGCCCAGATCACATACGATATCCGTTTTCGGCGTTCTACCACTCTACGGAAAGCTTAGGAGATAAGCTTTCCAACGGATGCAATCTCACCTTAAAATTCGTTCTAAAGCAATGGGAATCAACGAAACAAGGTGCTGCGTCATCTGGTTGGGCCAAACCGGGCCTTGTACACGTGTCAGACCTAGGCCCAGGTGGAGGACGCCCTAAGGGAACCCTAGAACGACCAGGGAACCCCTTGGCCGCCCCCGTGTCCTCATCATTTGGTATCAGAGCGTCGGTTCCCTGGTCGTTCTAGGGTTCCCTCCCTGCCCCCTGCCCCCTAGCCCCTCCTTTTTGACGTCAGGCATCCATATGCCGCCGACACTACCTCCACCTCAGTGACGTCGGCAGACGACGGGACCGACGTCACTGCCCTCCCCTGACCTCCCTCGCCCGTCCCCCTGCCCCTCCTGTTTGACGTCGGTCAGGTAGAGGCCGCCGGCACTTCCTCCCACTAAGTGTCGTCGGCCCGAGATGCGGCCCATGTCACTACCATCCCTCCCCTCGCTCGCTCGTGCCACCTTTGACGTCGGCCAGCCCCTACCGACGACAATGCCCTCCCCTCCCATCCCTCCCGCTGCCACCTTTGGCGTCGGCCAGCCCTCACCGACGACAATCGACCTCCCTCCCATCCCTCCCTCGCCACCTTTGGCGTCGGCCGGCACCCTACCGACGACATCGCCCTCCCTCCCATCCTCCCTCGCCACCTTTGGCGTCGGCCACCCTCTACCGACGACAAAACCCCACTCCTCCCCCCCATCTGGTCACCACTAATGACATCGGCATTCCGAATGCCGACGTCACTACTATTGCACCTGCAAAACAAATTTCAGAAAATCCATATGAAAACACAATTTCAACCTGCAAATATTCATATTTCACAACATAATTGCAATTCATAGAAATTCTCACAATATCCACACATAATCAGCTGCTCGACACCACAATTTCGAGCACATGCACATTCACACCATTTATAAACAAACAATTCACCGATAAGACTTCAAATTGTTCAATTACATCACATTAGGTCCATTGAGTCCAAAATACATCACAAATAAGCAGAATTGCGACGATATGGTTCGAAGAGTCTAGAATAGTGCAAAGTACACGTAGGAGTGAGTTTTAATACATATGGGAGTGAAAACTGAAGCTAATGGTTATTCGAACCATCGTAGGTGGAAGGATTGAACGCGAAGAAACTTTCTGCCATTCTCTCAACAAACTCATCACCAGCTGACCGAGTGCCACTGGAATCGCCCCCCTGCGCAGCATACATCGCCGGCGCGGCGGATCCGGAGACCTACAAGATTAGAGAACAACACAAATTTTCAATACATATGTGCAATTGAAGCGTAAATTGTGAAAGTTTAAAAAAGGAGTATTACCCCAGGAGAATACGTGTGTGGAGTGGAGAAGTGTATCCCAGACAGGGATCTCTGCTGGTACACATGGTGAGGTGCGTAAAAGGTGTGTCGGGGGGCGGTCTGCGTGAAGTACGGGGTGGAGTTGGCAATTCTGTTCGATCACGAGGCCTCCATGCCCGGCGAGCTCTGTGGACACACGAGAAGTTAGCATGTGAAATAAAAGTGTAAATATACAACCTATCGGCCCCACCATCTTAATTACTGCTTTTTGAAACATATTGCACCTCTGCATTTGCTGGTACATCCAGTTGTATTGGGCTTCGAGTTGTGCGAACTTCTCCTCCCTTGCTTTCTCCTTCCTCCTCCTCCCGCCTCCATTGCTCACGCTCCTCTTACGCCTTCTTTTGTAGCTCGTTTCTGCTTTGTGTCACCGCCGATCATTCTTTGTTGAGCTTATAGGCGTGCTTGGGTGAAGAGGAGCCCATCTTCGACGCTCCCATGACCGCTCCTGAAGGCGTCGCGAGGCCTGAGTCCAAAAAGCCGGCCGACCGTGAGCCATCCCACGAACCGTTGTAGATGACGGCGTGTCCGCCCCATGGCCCCGGGTCACACTGTCACCGTGCTTCTCTCTCACGAGCGCATCATATGCATCCTGTGAAACAACCATGTTATAAAGCCGATTAGCTCGACAAAAGTCGTAGTGACTACGAACAAGTCAAAACCTAAACTTACCATTTTCGCCTGGGCAGCGGGATCCATCGGTCGCTGTGTGCCGTCGGGTGAAGGGCAGGCGTGTGCGTCTTGCCGCCACAAGGTGAACGATCGGGCGGCTCTCCGTCTCCGCTTCTGCAGTTTAATTGAAGTCAATAATAAACATGTAGTAACTTGTCGCTAATAGAATATCTAACTAATGCTAGAAAATATACTTACTAGGTCACGCGAGGTGCCCCATACCGAGTCCCCAAGGTGGGTCGTGCGAGATCTCGGGGTTTTATCCCTATTTTCCCTTTTCCTCATGGATTTGGCAATCCACGCCTCGGAGGCCCACATCACGGCCAGAGCCTTCGAGCGGATGGACACTTGTCCATCCACTCGAATCGCCCACGCACGTCTTCGCTCTGTCTTGAGATACACGAACTTGCCTCATTCCTCTTGATTTTCTTGCCCTTCCTCTTCTTGTACTTCATTACCGCCTCGACTCGGGCCATCAGTATCATGTCTGTGACAATGTGGGTCGCCATTGCATCGATCGCAGGGCGATGAGCCTCGTAATCGTCCATTGTCGCCTCCGGCTAAAGCATATACCTCTCCTGATAAAAAAACAACACATGAAAGAGCACATGAGCTAAATATCATTTAGAAATAAAAAACGACATGCAGCTAGTGTTATGAAGACAAACAATTAGAAATGAAAATAAGACATCTAACCCAGAAGTCCTCGACCAGTCGATCGGCAAGAGTCTTTCCTTCATCGTCAACATCGTGGGAGTAGTCCAACCAACTCATCGCCGGCCGCCGCTTCTTGCCACGGCCCACCATCCCGGGGTACAAATTCTTTAAGAGTGGGCCCAACACCTTACCCGGCTCCTGTGGACCCTTGAAGGTGCAAATCAAGCCCCTGCACGCATATTTGTCCAAAAGACAAGAATATCATAAGTGGTTAGCAAGTTTGTAGTTAGCAATAATAAAAACATTGTAAATGGTACCACACACCTCTTATTGGCGGTAAGTTTGCACTAACGGCCGTGACTCTGATCTCTGGGGGCTTGTTGCAATTTGGTTCTCCCCCGCCTGTTGAGGGTCGAGGAGGAATCAGAGGACTCCGGCACCTCCCACTGCGCATCCTCCTCATCATGGCTAGAAGACGCGGTGTGCTCTAGTGCCTGAAACCACCAAATACAAGCAAATAAAATGAATTAATAGAAAGTAAATGACAGTCAATGTGAAAATTTTAATGGCTTAGATGACATTACCTCCTCCCACCAACCCGGTATGAAGTGCTCATCGTTGGCTTGCTCTACTCCAGCCTCAGAGCCGGACTCACTACCATCGTCAAATTCAGGCTCTTCCTCCTGCTCCCCTGGACACTGAAAGTCCAACCTCCTGTGCACCATTTTGTAGATTCTCTCCACCGCCTCCGGATTCATCACACCCTCTATCTCTGGCTCCACCACCTCATCCTCCTCGAGATCGGAGTCGGGGGCCTCCAACAGCGCCTCAAAGTCTGGGAGGTCACCTCTCAGAGGACTCCCGCCGCTCCTCCTAGTCCTCCGGCCCGTCGCCACCACCCCCTCGCCCTCCTGGTAGCCCGTCGTCACCATCCCCTCGCCCTCCTGGTAGTCCGCGGCCACCACCCCCTCGCTCTCCTAGTAGTCGGCGGCCACCACCTCCTCGTGCGATCCGCTACCATCTCCTCTCTTCCTCCTCTGCAGTCGTCTACAGCTTTCCTAGGCATCGCCATGTTGCATGCATATCTGAAATTTGCATAAATAGAAATGAAGTGAAATGAAATAACACAGATATGGATAAATAGAACAGAAATGACTTAAATTAAACAGCATTACACATACGAAATTTGCTGTTTTAAAATCCTCGGCTTCCTCCTCGGGTTCCTCTTCCTCTTCCTCTTACATTTGCTCATCCTCTTGGTCCTCCTCATCATCCTCGTCCTCGACCTTGCTCTAGTTGGCGTTCTATATCAATTTGGGTATGTCGATCCCAATATATTATCTAGGTCGTCACCAATATCGACGTGGAGCTCTCCAGTCACCTCTTGTTCTTGGAATGGACCCGTAGCTGGGAGATCCTCATAGTCTTCTTCGGAGATCTCGGACAATCCATCGTGCGGAAGACATTTATGAACAATCCACCAACTCTTGTAACTTGGGTGGGGGTACGGCAGATAGAAGACCAACTCGACTTGCTCGGGCAAGATGAACACGTCGGCCTTCGATAGAGTTTATTGTGATTGATTTCAACCGGTCCTAATGCAGTATCGTCCCCACCCCTTCGGTTGGGTCGAACCATCTGCCGAACAGAGACGGCGAGAGATCGTTCTTGCCTTCAAATGATATTTCGACAATCTCCTCAATTATCCGTAATACTCTATGTCTTCACCCCGAGTCGTCGGTGACATAACTCACGACTCATTGTTCACCGTGGTTGCATTAGGGCGAGCCAACTCACCAGCTTCTGATCGAAACCTATAACCATGACAATCGTAGCATCGATGGACCTTAATTCTACGGTTGCATCCCTGCGACATTTGTTTCAGATCGTTGTGGACGCTGAAATGTCTTTGACACTACAAAAGCGACGGCACAAGAATAGGTCAACAAATGAAAACGACACGTTGATGACTTAAGTGAACGGGTATGAGTTGCAGAAATTTACATGGTAATGAAACCAGGTCAGAAAGGTCGGCCGGTCCTGTCCACAACCTCGTCGTTTCATCTTATCAATTTCTTCGGCCGAAGGCTCACCTGAGTGTCCCCACTCTTCTTCAATGAATTGACTACAAGATTTTATATCTAGTTCAGTTATGAATTATATAAAGAATATTTTTAAGATTTATTTTCAAAAGCTATTGACTCACTTGATGTACACCTTCATTTCATCCATGTTGTCGTACCGTCTGATTGAATCAAGATTTTTCATCTGGATCCAATTCACGTGTGGTGCTTTTGCCAATCTTTGCGTCCGGCTTGGTCATGGAACACCTCAAGGTTAGAGCTACTTGTGCGGCGGGCCTTCTTATACCTTGGTTGTGGCCCACGGACCTTGTTTTGGAGCCAAAGTATTTATCCGTGAAGTCGCGGTCTCTGAATCAATAAGCTTGCAATACTTCCTTCAACCCGTGCTTTGTTCTTTACCTTCGTTCTAAGATTTTTCATCATCGTTCCACGGATACATCCACCTATCTTGTCTTGGGCCCCCAACTTTTGCCTCGAATGGCGGATGTATTGTTAGATCTTTGCATGCAATTGAAAAACCACGAAACATATATCTTCTCGAGTTTAAGTCACAAGCACAACAATCTCCTCCAATTCCTCCATCCTAAATGCCGATATTTCCTTTGCACATAGCTCTCGATAGAAGAAACTAAGCTCGCTAATGTGATCCAGATATCTTCGGAACATATCCACGCCACACAATTTGGGAAAAGACGCTCTATAAAGACTTTGTAGTCGTGTGACTTCATTCCATTTAACTTGCATTGCTCTATGCTTCTGACATGTCGAAGGCTCGGCGTGTACCCATCTGGAATTTAACCTTATCCACAATCCAATGCGAATCTCCCTTATTTGTGCGCATGTGAGGCGATATGTTGCTCTAGGTTTCATCCCATTATGGTCAAGGCTCATAGTTTGCCGATCACAAATTACAACGCAATCTAGTCGCGCTTTCTTGTTATCTCTTGTTTTGTGTTGGATATCGCAGTTTGTATTCACGATGCCTCGCACATATTTTCTCTTGGTGCATCAATTCGAGGTTATGTGGTCGCTTGGTCATTCGCATATGGAAGGTTGAGGATCTTGCACTTATGAGTCAATTGTGGTCCACCCATACTTCCCTTCATACTCAGACATTTTCAGATCATCATGCCATATGATGATATCTTCCACCCCGTGCCTTTCTGGTGGCCCCTGCTTCACGACCCTGCCTTTTCTAAATGCATTTCTCTGCCGCCTAAAAGGATGGTTCGGCGGCAGGAAATGACGATGACAGTCGAACCAACATGATTTCATGCCCTCCTTCAGTTGAAATGCATCGGTGTTACTTAGGCATATAGGGCACGACGGACCTCCCATGCGTGCTCGGCCGAGAACATTCCATATCTTGGGAAAATCGTGTATGGACCACAGGTACGTGGCGCGCATCCTAAAGTTTTGTCCAGTGAAACTATCATGTGTCAATGCTCCTTTCGTCCACAGGTCATTCAGCTCTTCTACCAGGGGTTGCATGAATAGGTCGAAGTTTTTACCGGGAGACTTCGGACCGGGAATGATCACAGAAAGAAACATGTACTCTTCCTTCATGCAGAGTTGAGGCGGCAGGTTGTAGGGGATAGCAAAGATCGGCCAACACGAGTACGAGTGCACGGTCATATTGAATGGTGTGAACCCATCCATCATGAGCCCGAGCCGACATTTCTAAGCTCATGACAAAATCGAGTCTTTGTTGGTCCAAATGCCTCCAGGCTTCCGAATCGGAAGGATGGACCATCACGCCCTCCTTTCTACGTTTACCCTCCTTATGCCACCTCATATGTCTTGCAGTGGATTTGGACATGTACAAACGCTGGAGGCGCTGAGTGATCGGAAAGAAACGGAAGGTCTTCTGGGCCACCTTCGTCTGTCTCTTCACACCATCTCTACCTTTCACTTCTCGTCACGACTCTCGTTGCAATGCTTGCAGCTGACTTCATTGAATCGGCCTTCTGTAAAAGCATCTGAACTTTGGACAATAGTCAATCCTCTCGCACGCGGCATGCCCAACACGTTGAGAAGTTTTTCGACTCGTAAAGATTCGAGTCATCCTATGTCCACTCGGGCGGGCTATCGAGCAAATTGCAAATGTCGTTGAAGCAATTGGTGAGAAGTTATATTTGGTCTTCACCGCCATGAGGCGCTTAAACAAATGAGAGTACGGTCACATCGGTATGGTCATGAAGCGGCAACTTGGCGGACTCGAGGAGCCTCTCGAATGTTCGTGAGTGGCTCGGACTCTTCCTCGGGGGAGAGATCGAAAGCCCGAGCCACGTCCTCTGTGAGCTCCTCCAACCGGTCGACATCGACTTCGTCGAAACCCTCTCCAAAATCTGCAGGGCTGAAGACCGGCGCCGACCGGCGCTTCTCTCCATGAGCCACCCATATAAGATAGTTCGCTTTGAAGTCATATCTTAAGAGGTGCATACTAATTTCACTCTTGTTTCTCTTCACGGTGTTAGAGCAACAAGCACAAGGACACCAAACCATTTGCAGCGTTTGGGTGGGGACACTTCAAAAGCATACTCCACGAATGCCCTTGCCTTCTCGATCCACTCGTTCGAGTGGCGTCGAACCTACTCCATCCATCGTACATCCACCGCCGATCTTCCATCGCTAACTATATAACGTAAATGCATGCAATCCAACTTTAAGTTTAGGCGGTTCAGGTCTACCTAAATAGGAGGGCTTACCCACTGCGGATGCGCGTTTGAGTCGATGGTCCCGGCACTATAGAGCGCGGGTGAAATTCGGCAAGATAACCCGCAGCTCCCCGGTGCAGCGACGGTACGGCGCACCGCTTATGTTATGCATTGGGAGAACGACGGGTCATGTAGCCGAATTTCAACCGTGCACCATAATCCGAGACCACCAGTACTCAAGCAGCGCATCCGCTGGCCGTCAAACGTGGACAGCTCGGAAGCTTACCGCTTTCATAATGGAACCCAATGAATCACCGTCCAGAGCTCCTTATGAAAATATGCAGGTGTGCCCCCAAACGGGTTGACTTTGACTCGGTTCATGTTACAAATGCATTGCAAATAATCGAAATCACGTAGGATCTAATTACATCTACAAATAACTAAATAAATATACCGGTCACTAGTTACATCTATCTACTCATTATAATAATATCTACAATAACTAATTAAATACACGGTCACTAGTTACATCTACTAATTACAAATCATATATAAATAAATAATTAAATAACGTACACAAGTTTCAATTACTAATTACATATACTAATCACTAACTAATAGCATCTACTAAAGTCGTCGGTTCCAAAAACACCGACGACATTGCATCCACATGTTGTTAAAAAAAAAACACACGGGCGTACCTCGAATACGGGGGCGTCGACGTGTGAAGGGAGAAGGCGGCTCGGGGCGTCGGCGTGTGAAGGAAAAGGCGGCTTAGGGCGGACGGAGGCGAGCAGTGGAGGGACGAGGCGAACCTGGCGTCCATGAGGCGCAGCGGCGTCGCCGGAAGACGGGCCGCAGAGGCGATGGAGGTAGTGCAGCGGGCGCGCGGCGGTAGAGAGGCGGCGCGGCGGCGGGAGGCGGCGGAGGAGGCGGCGGCGGCGGAGTCTCTGGCGGAGGGAGGCGCGGCGCTGATAAACACGGCGGCGGGGCGGCGGCGAGGCGGTGGAGGCGGCGGCGTGTGGCGGGCGGGGGCGGAGGAGGCGTCCGGCGGCGGAGGAGGCGGCGCGGCGGTGGATGGCACGCAGTAAGCGCAGCGCGGGAGGAGGGCGCGGCGGCGGTGATGGCACGCAGCGAGCGCGGCGGATGGGCGCCTGGTGGATGGGCGGAGGAGGCGGCGGCGGCGCGGCGGCGGCGGGCGGCGGATGAAACGCAGCGCGGGGAAGAATACCTCTCGGGAGGGAACTAGTACCGGATGATCTGCAGGACTTAGCAATTATTGAGGGGTCCCAAGGAGCCTTTGGCTTCGGCCAAGGAATCCCGACGTCAAAAGCCAACGTGTGCATGCATATTTGCCTGGTTTTGACGTCGGCCAGGATCTTCCCGACGTCAAAGCTCATGGCTGTGCCGTCGGCATGTGCACCGGCAACGTGCTAGCTGTCACGTCAAGCCAAGTGCCAAGGCCAAGCCAGGGGAAGGGGTTTTGTCGTCGGCCAAGATGAGGCCAACGTCAAAAACCTTACCTATCACGTCGGCCACGGAACGGCCGACGACATATCCATCACCTATGACGTCGGCCAACACGTAGCCGCCAACACAGATCCTCCCCTCCCCCCAAACGCCTTTTCTCTCTGACCGGAAAATTAATTACCCCTCCGTAAAAGTTTTCCAATATAAAGTTTGGTAATATTTCGAATTATTAAAAGTTATCATCTCACTACACGCTCCTCCCTGCCCGTTATTCGGCGTGGATTCCTTTGAGATGTGCACGTCTTATCAAGTGATCGGCTTGCAATTCACACACTTCTAGCAAACACACGTGTCCCGAGTTCCGTGTACGAGCACGCACCTAGATCAGTCTTATCGTCGGTGAAACGAGGAGCGCGGTATAATCTTTAGTGCGTTACGTACGTACCCTTTACAAGCCTAGAGAGACCCTACGAGGTTTGGGGCGGAGGGTTACGTCGACCGGCCGTGAGGGGAGAAGGGATTTGGCGTCGGCCAAAAGAAAGCCGGCGTCACAAACCCCCTTTGACGCGTCGGCCAAGCCCTCGGCGAGACATAGCCCCACTGTGGCGTCGGCTGCACGTGGCGGGCGACGAGTCCTTCCCCGCCACAACCAACGTCGCATGAAAGGGGAGGGGTTATGTCGTCGGTCAAAATGTAACCGACGTAGACGTCATAGACGAAAACTAATGACGTCGGTCTTATCTCGGCCGACGACAAAAAACTTCCCCCTGTGGCCCCTGCTACCTCCTACTTGGCCTGGCCTTGGCTTGGCCTGGCCTGGCCTGGCCTTTGCTTGCTGCCTTCCTATGACGTCGGCCTATGTTATGCCGCCGACACATATCCTCCCCCCTCGACGCCGGTTGTCTATCGCCGGGCAAAACTGTTTTGGCGGGAATTGAAATTGAAAAATCCGGAAACGTGCTTTCGGCAGGGCAGGAAGTGTCGTCGGTCCATTGTTGGCCGACGTCACTGGTAACCACAGATCGTCGTGCGGGTTAAAGCCGACAATCTGATTTGTTCACCATGACAAAACCTTTTTCGCGGGAACAAAAATTCATATATCTGATATCGTGCTCTTGGCAGGGCAGTCAGTGTCGTCGGCCCTCCCTTGGCCGACGTCACTGGTGGTCGGATGCTGGTTATGTCGTCGGTACAGGTTATGGCCGCCGACACAGCCTGTCGTCGGGTGTCTGACCGCCGACATTGCTTTTTACGGCCGCTGACACAAAGATCATTTCCTGTAGTGCTACCATGTTTAGGCATAGTTAAATTTTTTTTTTCTTTGGCTAATTCTAGAGATAAACTTGCAGGCAACATATCTAGTGCTAAAGGTGGTTTCAGTGCTAATGTGCTAAACTCTAATCTAGGCCATTGGATCAAGTTTTGAAGGTTAAGATCTAGTGAGATGAAGGCCAACTCACTCACTTAGGCCTTGTTTGGAAGTGGAGTTAGTTTGTAGTTTCTATGCAAAACCATGGTTTTCTCAAAAACCATGGTTTCTGAGAACATGAGGTGTTTGGAAGCAACCTCAAAAACTCTGTTTTGAAAACCATGGTTTTGGCAAAACCATGGTTTTTTTTAGAGTTTTGTAGACTCCACTCCACACCAAAGTTTTCTAACTTGTGCTAGCAAACCATGGTTTTCAAAACCATGGTTTTTCATGATCATAGCAAAACACAAACCATGGTTTTACAAAACCATGGTTTTAAAAAACTCCACTTCCAAACAGGGCCTTAAATGGTTACACATTTGAGATGGGAGACAACTCATTGTCATAAATGTTTTCACACCTAGCTGGTTAGTTAGATCTCAACCTTCAAAACTTGATCCAATGGCCTAGATTAGAGTTTAGCACATTAGCACTGAAACCACCTTTAGCACTAGATATGTTGCCAAACTTGAAAAGCCAACCATCCATCCAATCTTTTGCTTGCAGCATCTTTTTTTTCTAATTGCCGCAGCTAATAAAAAGAGTTCCTCGATTCTTCAAGTGTCCATATTTTCCTTGACAAATTGCACCGGGAGCACAAAAGAAAAAAAAGGACGGCCAAAAAAAAAAAATCTTGGCCTGAAAAAAAAGGAAGAGAAAAGAAGAAAAGTGAAAAAAACTGATCTTGGGCAAGAAGAAACTTTGAGAATTTTGGGTTGTGATCTCTTTGCCCATATACTCAGTTTTTGCACAGTGCTATCCACTTGAGCCAAGTCCTATTGTTGCTAGCCTTATCCTATATTCTTATGAAAGCAACTTGGCATTTTTAACTCTTGGATTATTATTTGATTTTGCATTAACTGAGCTACATATCTATTATTCCATTGATACATATACTAGCTTGTCCAAGCTCCACATACTACTAACCAAACAGGGATAGATCTTGCTATCGCTTTACCACGTGTGCTCAGATTATCACGAACCAGCCACCGATTGCACCGCCTGCTTGTGTGGTCAGAACTTGTAAGAGCAAGGTAAATGTTTGAGTGGGTGTGACTTGAATGACTCCACTACCTAGTAGTTTATAGGAATATACCCGTGTATTTTCTTGTTCTACTAACAATGGCAGGTTACACCTCTCATCATCATGTGAAGAAGTACAAAGTATTTGTTCCATTTTCACCTAGAGATATGCTTGAAGACTATGATGCCGAAGGTGTTTATCTTGACCTGAAATATCTGAAACAAGGTAAATTGAAGATAAAGGAATACTATCGCAAATTCAAGACCTTGTTAAAACTAAGTGGATTAATTGAATGTGAAGAGGCAATTGAAAATAGATTTTTGAAGGGACTTAACGAGGAAATTTGGGATATTCTCATTCATGAATCATACAGTTCTCTCTCACAATTGTTTGAATGTGCTTGTAGAGCTGAACATAAGTTTATGGAATCATTGCATGAATTTCTAGCCTCTTTAGATGTACCGGTTGTTGCACCTGCTCTTTCAGCTAACACTTTACAGAAAGAAAATTATTGTCGAGGAAAAAAGGATAAAGAGGAGCACATGAAGAAAGAAGAGAGCATTGTTATGAGCAAAGAACAAACCATTGAAGTTACACCTACATCAACTGATGAGGCCTTACAAGGTAATGAAAAAGGTGATACACTTGCTCAATGTGAGAATACTTATGATGATATGAAATTGTCCACTACTCATACAATTGTAGAACAACCATTAGGGGAACCCGCTGTTGAATTTTTTTTGGTCACAAGATGATTTGCTTGCTACTACTTGTGATAAAGAAGAGTTGTGTGATAATGCTTCAATTATATTAGTACCACAACTATTAAAAGAACATGTGTCTTCTGTTTTAGAAACCAATACTTGTGCTAATAATAGACATGTTCTTCATATTGCAACCGAGAAAAATGAGTTAACATTAATGTCTTCTCTAAGTACTTTAGATTACATTGAATTCGATGTTCTTTATGATCTAAATAGTTTGGAGGAGAAACTTTGTCAACACTCGGATTTGCCATGTTTATATAGAAATAGTTTACATGCTATTGGCAAAAATAATGATAAAGGAAGTATATGGTGTATCCAGTTTACATTTGTTCCAATATAAATCTAACTTTTGTCGTAAATGAATGTGTCCAATTAGAGGATGACAATCTTTCTAGCCATGTCATGCTAAGTTTCTCTAGTTCTGACTCAAAAGGCATGAGTGTTCTTTTGCCCCTTGTTTCTACTAACATTTTGCAGGAACATGTAATGGAGTCGAGGTCGACTCCAATTCAAGAAGGGAAGAATGATGAGGGCATTACCCACATGGATGTGACCGCCACTCCTTTCCCTATTTCCACTACGGTCATAATAAATTGGCGATAATTCACTGCATTCTCTACTTCTTGTACGTCTACTATGATGGCTTCATCGACATGGTATCATCGACCGCCACTTTGGTCGGGTCGATCACACAGTTGGCCTCTGGATATGGCGTCATTGTCTCCGTTACTTCGGCCGCCACCTTGGCCGCCACCCATAATTGAAGGCGCAATCAAGAAAGGTGTATCTCCACCTCATCCACTCCTTCAAGTCATAAAGATTTTGTCACTCCAAAGACGGCTCAAGAGAAAGCTTAGCTCGAGTCCAAGTCCAGTTCGGCAATTTACGCACAGCACAACTTCAAACGGACGCCCAGGTCACATACGATATCCGTTTTCGACGTTCTACCACTCTACGGAAAGCTTAGGAGATAAGCTTTCCAACGGTTGCAATCTCACCTTAAAATTCGTTCTAAAGCAACGGGAATCAACAAAACAAGGTGCTGTGTCATCTGGTTGGGCCAAACCGGGCCTTGTACACGTGTCGGACCTAGGCCTAGGTGGAGGACGCCCTAGGGGAACCCTAGAACGACCAGAGAACCCCCTTGGCCGCCACTCCACTTATATTTTTTATAGCTGTCGCTGGTTAGACTCAGGTTTGGTTGTGTGTTGGTAGACTCCGTGTGCGTCCCTCCTCGAATTTGCGTGTGTCGACTAGACCACCCGAGTCGAGTTACCGAACTTCAAATTTATCCAAGTGCTTCATCCATATTTGTAATTTTAGATTGCGTTTATCTTGCTTCTTGCTTGTTCTTTGATCGCTTGCAGGAAACGACCTTCGTGGTCAGGTCAATCGCGTTCTTGGCGTGGTTGATAACGAGCAGGTTTGGTGGTTTAGCGATTGCCGGGTTGTCATCCTTGCGAGGTTGGTAGCCGGATCGTCAAGGTCGCCTCTCCGACCAGATCAAAATTATCCCCTCGAGTCTCACCAGAAGATCGGGCCGCCTCCGTGTCCTCATCAAAAGGAACTAAGTGAAACAACTTCTTTTTTTAACTATGGGGTTGTTCTCGAGATATAGTGTATTTGATTAGTGTTTGAAAAACTATATTCTTTGATTTATTGATTCCGGTTTACAAACTTTTGAAACAATCAATAAAATATTTTTTAAAAAATATTATGAACTAAGTGAAACAATTTTTTAGAGGCCGTTCTCGAGACACAATGTATCTGATTATATACTAAAATACTTTGTCGAATTTCAAGATCCTGTAGAAGCGAATATAAGAAGTTGTTTTGCTTAGTTCCTAGTATTTTTTAAAAATTCATTAGTTGATTCAAGATTTTTTAAAATCAGGTTCAATAAGTTGAAGAATTTAGTTTTTCAAATGTTCTATGTTGTTAACATATAGAGTTAATCGGAATACAGTGCATCTCGAGAACAGCCCTATGATTGCTAAGCTACCAACTCTGTCATCAACCTATGTGACGGTGCCGATGAGGCATGCCTTGTACTTCATCTCCTAATACTTGTGCGCTATCATCGTCTTATATTGTCTTTCCTAGTTTGATGTTTGTTCTGAGACAATATTTTTATACTATTTTTAAAATGTCCAAGTAATTTATAGATATTTGATTTAATTCGTTTTTGAAGATTGTGCGGTGACTCTTGAACTACACTTGAAATAACACCGTGCCATCATCAAGCGAGTGTTCACACCAAATGTGATGAAAGGAAAACTTTGTAGGTATACCATAACGGTAAAATTGCTTAGGTGTGGTGGAGAACATGATGAGTTTAGCCTAATATTATTTATAGTACTTTAAATATAATATATTTAGTTTCTTCGATGATAATGCTTAGATGGCGCTTGGCAGAACAATCATGCTGTGCTCAAGATTTAGCTATGCAACACTTGAAAACCTTATACTATTTTTTTAATTTTTTTTAATAACTAGCTATTTTAATTCACACATAAATTAACATGGTTGCTATAATAAGTATACGACATAGTCACATAGAATTTTAGGGGACATGGAAGATAGTTAGATATGATTAACACATGTTTTTTTAGTGTATAATATAGATTTAGATGTAGACATACACAGGTGTCGAGACTGTTTATATATTATTACAGCATGCTTGGAATAAGACTTGAGATTTCCTTCAGGTGTTACGCTATAAAAACAATTATTTTGGTGTTACACTGTTGCTTTGCTCGGTAGGAGTAGACCAGTGGGCAGCAGGAGCGTGGGACCAACAAGCAAATAGGCAAAGCTAGGGGACCGAGGAAATACGCCTTCTAGAGAGGTCTATTGTGAAAAACCACACGGAAAAGCTCCCGGACGCGGAGACGACCTCCCGCACGGCCCCGCTCCCCGTACTGCCGCGAGATCTACCAAAACCTGCGTCCATCCCGCCCTCCTCACCGTCCGGCGAGCCCCGGGCCCCAGATAACCGGCTCCTAGTGGTAGCAGGCGGCGCACCTGAGACCAGGTCCCAGCTCCTAGTGCTAGTGGTGCCGGGCGCTCGGGCGGCGGGCGGGCCACGAGGCGACGATGCCGGTGGCGGCGTCGGCCATCTACTTCCTCAACCTCCGCGGCGACGTCCTCATCAACCGCCTCTACCGCGACGATGTCGGGTGCGTTTCACCGCCCACCCCATCCGCCCTCGGGTGCCGTGGTTTTGGAGTGGTAGATCTGAGGCCTCGGGGTCCATTCGCTCCGTGTTTGCCTTGCCACCGTCTAGATCGCGAGAGGTTTAGTGGGTAGCTTGTGAGGTTATGTTCGGAGGATCTCAATTGACGGCCAGGTTTTGGTGATTGGCTCGTTGCTTGCTGAAAATTGGCCCTTGCACGGTTGTCGGGACCCAACGTGATTGGAATTTTGAATGTTGCTTCATTCTCTTTATTGAGATTGTTGATGCTACATTTTTCCGTCATTGATCAAGGAGAGGTTACCAATGGGATAGGATAATTCATTTTATTTCACATGGGATGGTTGGTTCATGGTTCAATTGAGGCAGCGCTTTGGCTCCAGAATACTCACTCAGTCACAAGCACATGTCCTTTTGGGACATGTGCAACCAAAATTTGGCTTCAGCTATATGTATTTTTTAAAAATATTGACACGTGATGATGATATTGTAGATTTGTCTCAGAAAGTATTTCCATTCTTTGGGTTTTTAAAATAATTTGCAACTGTAATTAGTGACCAGAGGCCGAGGGAGTAATGTTCATAATAACATTTTTTTTTTCATATTTTAAACTTGTAATTGTGGTGAGAGACACTTGACACTAGCAGATTACTGCATAGTTCTTTTGACCTTTCCATTTGGGTTTGAGTGTAGTGGCGTAAATTTATGGATTGAGGCCCTTTGACGGCATGAGGCTGCCAAAGGGTAACCTCTACTATCTATTGTTATATAAACGAGCATGATGCCCCACGTGTCTGCGCTGTTAGATTCATCTCAATCCTTTAATTTGACATGAACTCTTATTCCTGTTATTTTTTATACAATTGCTATACATTTTTTTTTATCGTAGTGGATATGATGAGCTCTTTCTTTTAATTTGACATGTACTCTTATTTATATTATTTTTTATTTCGAAATTCTGTTATTGTTTCATTATAGTTGATACAAACTCTTTTTTTAATCTTGCATGGACTCTTTTTCTATTATTTTTTATTCAGTTTTTTTAATTTTTTTGTAGCTCATATGAAATCTTTCTTTTAATATAATCCATTATAATCTGGGCCCACAACAATCAGTGGTGTAGATCTCTTCTTTTATTTCCGATTAACGTATGAATTTCTAGGATTTTAGGATTAATATGGTGGCTCCGTTAGACCCTGTTTTAATTGCATAATAGATAAAATGGTGTTTGTGGTGGTCTGCGGTGGTTCATTATCCTTGCACAGTCCAGATCATGTTGAGGCAGCTAAACTATGGAGTATGGATGCATGGTTCACGTCTACTTAAGAAGTTGATGCAACGTGGAGTTGAATTAGTTAATTTGGTAGCAGTCTACTGGATAGAGTTTTATTAACTTTCCATTTGAAGTGTTATTAGATTGTCCCTTGCATTGTTGTCAGCAGCTTATTTGTTGCTTAATTCATAGTGTGATGTGATCAGCCAGGTTTCGGCGTTTTGCTGGTCACAAACTCACAATTCATTTGCTGGATTGATATATTTGTTCTTACTAGCTGACTGCGTTCATTGCTACAGAACATTAATGAATGGTTTCATTGCAATGTGACAGACGCATAGATTTAAGTCGGATAAAAGCATTACTAAAAGTATTTGGTTGCGGGGAAGAGGAGTTATCTCATCCACCTAGCCAGTGAACACTTGGTTAGGAGGATGAATATATATGTGACGGTATGGTACACGCACAACGATTTGGGTGTCATCATTGGTTCACAGTTGGGCAGGAGAGTAGGGAAGGGCATTAAATACAGAACAATTTTTTATGCTTAAGTTTAAACGAAAGCTGTGCGAACTTGGTTTTTCTGTTAATCCCTAACAAACTTATTTCTTGTCGCAACACATAGATATTGGGCTAGTTCTGGTTTTATATTGAGCACGGATTCTTTATCAACCAATGTTTTAAACAGCAGGGAGTGGAACCATAGAGGTGGACTATATTTTTAGCGGATAGCATATATATGAAAATATAGTGGGTGCTACATACTTTGCCACGAAACATTAAAAACATAAAGATATACTTTATCTTGAATTATATGTCTTGGGCATAATTTGCATGAAACATTGAAATATCAAATGCCACATGTCTACAACTAGGATTTGATCAAAATAATAGAAGTGACATGGTGCTTTCTTAATCAATGTTCTTCCTGTGACAAAGAAATTGGGAAATGAACATCCCCTTCAATGGTATTGTGGGAATATGGAAAGTTAATAAATAGAATTATAAGGGAAATACGCAAGCCTAATCAATGGAATAACCAATACCAATCGATGTTACCAAATCAGAGATAGTTTGAACATTTTGGACAACAGCAACTCACACTATATGCACAAAATTGAAAGAACAACCTATATGCGGCGCTCAGGGTGCCTTGACCACTATAGCACAATATTTAAAACTTTAATGCCACTACGTTGCAAGTATTATATTCAACAGGAAGTAACTCCTGCCGAATCATGTTTGCTTCTCTCATTTTTACTCCATGATATTTGCTTATGTAAATGCATGCACATTTAGTTATTGAACCTTATTGTGTTTTTGTATTGGTATGCAGGGGAAATATGGTTGATGCATTCAGGATGCACATTATGCAAACAAAAGAACTTGGCACATGCCCTGTTCGGCAAATAGGAGGCTGTTCCTTCCTTTACATGAGGATTAGTAATGTTTATATCGTGATTGTGGTTAGCAGCAATGCTAATGTTGCTTGTGCTTTCAAGTTTGTTGTGGAGGTACGCGTTTGCGATCTTCTTCCTTTTTTGAAATAAAATTTGTATAAGACACACAGGCACAATGTGGTCTTGATGAATATAACACTGAATAAATCAAGTGATTTTCCCCACTAGAAAATAGTATATCCATGTTGTATCTTCCCCCCTGCAAGCAAGCTTTTTTATGCATCATTTTGTTCAGACTTCAGAGCAAAAGAATTAGATACCAAATGATTTGGATGATTTTCTGAAGTTAGGTATTTAATTATTGTTTTGTTAAACTGTAAGTGGTATTTGATCTGAATCTGGGAAGTTTAGATTATCATAGCATCTAATGGTGAGGCTAGCTTTATTTGGCAATTAGAATTTTCTATTGTTAAGGGGTTGATGATGTTGATACTTTGGGAACCACCTAATTCCAAAGGGTGCAGGCAGGCATTGATGGGTGTTACTGAAATTCAATTTTTTTATGACTAAATGGTTTGTTTCATATTTATCACCGTTTGAGATAGTCAAATAGAACTCATACAACTTTGTGTCTATTTCTGCTATATATGATTTTCTGAGGGCTTCTTTGGATGAGGGGATGGGGCTAAAAATTAATTCAATACAAACTTCAGTTATCAATTCAATGCAGAGAACCTAGCGATATGTACATACCAGCTTCTAGTTTTTGTACAATTTGCTATTGCCTTAGCTTTTATTCCTGCTTAAGATATTTGAAATTATCAGGCAGTGGCCCTCTTCAAGTCCTACTTTGGTGGAGCTTTTGATGAAGATGCTATCAGGAATAACTTTGTTTTGATCTATGAACTTCTTGATGGTAAGGGAAGATCTTATTTTTGGACTTTGCTTGCATCTTGAGTTTCCACCATGATGTTTTTTTGCTTATTTGCGCTATTGACTGAGTGCCAACTGTGCAGAGATCATGGACTTCGGTTATCCTCAGAATCTCTCACCTGAAATATTAAAGTTGTATATAACTCAAGAAGGTGTCCGGTCACCATTTTCCTCTAAGGTTAGGAAATATGAATTTAAAATTATATGATATTGGGAAACAGAACTACACAATGTATTTTGCTTGCTTGTTTGTTTCATTTCTATCAAAACTTCTGAATCCTGTTTGTTTTCTGTACTGATAGCCTTCAGATAAGCCTGTTCCAAATGCCACTCTGCAAGTCACTGGTGCTGTCGGGTGGAGAAGAGAGGGTCTTGTGTACAAAAAGAATGAGGTGCTTGAATTAAATATGTAGAAAAAGTTTCAGCTGTTTTTGTAGGGAGAAAAAAAAGCAGGCACTAGCATTTCTACTGGTCTCAGCAGATCATGACATGCTAGCAATGCCAATGCATTTCTCATACTTTCATATGCACTAACTTTCCTGTTAGAAAAATAGCACATATTTCTCTCTGTTTTATTTTCTTTTTTGCCCTTTCTTTTACCACATTCTTGACTCTTTTATTGCACCAAGTTACACTAATGAGTAATCTTCTCTTTTATCAGGTTTTCTTGGACATTGTTGAGAGTGTAAACCTTCTTATGTCTTCTAAAGGTACTTAATAGACCAGTGAAAATCAAATTGTAGCTGTAATGCTCTGATGTTTCTGGTGTCTTTCCTGCTGCAATAATTCATGTTCATTGTGCACATCGTCTTGCATTTCTGCAGGCAGTGTTCTACGATGTGACGTGACAGGGAAGATTCTTATGAAGTGCTTTCTTTCTGGAATGCCTGATCTGAAGTTGGGATTAAATGACAAGATTGGACTGGAAAAGGAAGCCCAATTGAAATCCAGACCTACAAAGAGGTAGAATGTTTGAATTGTTAAATACATAAAGAAAAAATTTGCACATCAAAATTGATTATTTTGCTGTTTAGTATTGTTTACTTTTTTGGAAGAAATTGTTTACTGTCTTTGAAACCAACTTTCATTGCTTTGGTTTTTTTTTTTTTTTGAGAATGACGGACTTTCATTGCTTTGGTTGATTTGTCTACCGACGGCGTTCTCTCCCCCTCTACAGTGGGAAGACCATAGAACTTGATGATGTCACATTCCATCAGTGTGTCAACTTAACAAGATTTAACTCAGAAAAGACAGTCAGCTTTGTGCCACCAGATGGTGAATTTGAATTGATGAAGTAATATTTTCATCTTTATTTGTACTTGTAATTTTAATTTAATTAGATATGGAAGTTTTTTTATTTTTTGGCTTTCTTTTGACCTATAAATTGTGTTTTAGGTACCGAATCACAGAGGGTGTAAATCTTCCATTCCGGGTTCTACCAACAATTAAGGAATTAGGCCGAACACGCATGGAGATTAATGTGAAAGTAAGTGAGCATATGTAAATGGGTGAGGTCGTAATCATGTTTCCTGACAGAACAAACTTTTTTAACGCAGGTTAAGAGTGTTTTTGGTGCTAAGATGTTTGCACTTGGTGTTGTCGTCAAAGTCCCAGTTCCAAAGCAAACAGCAAAGACAAGTTTCCAAACAACATCTGGCAAAGCAAAATATAATGCTTCAATTGATTCCCTGGTGTGGAAGTAAGTGCAAATTACCTTTGTTTACATTTGCATTATACCAAAAATGGTGTGTGGGTTATCTTGACTGTTTTGTGCTGCTAGTATAGGGCACACAAAAACTTTGTGATTTTCATTTAATTTTGAACTGCCATGCATTGCAATTTTGGCCTGTGGACTGTGGTGCATACATGGATTTCTTACTTATGACGAGTTACTTTCTTCTAGTTATTTCAGTTTTACCATAGTTGAATTCGTAACGCACATTTAAAACTATAGGATTAGGAAATTTCCTGGACAGACTGAGGCAACCATGAGCGCAGAAGTTGAGCTGATATCTACAATGGGGGACAAGAAGTCATGGAACAGGCCACCAATTCAGATGGAATTCCAGGTTATAGTTAATCTTCTTGAAGAATTAATTCTTACTTAGCATAATGGCAATCAGATTCCCTCTACTCCATTTTATTTTAGTAGCAGCTTTTACAACTGAAAATGAAATGTTATCAACAAACTCATACCTCAATGTTTATGAACTAAACTCGAGCATACAAAACTTAAAAGTTATCCTTGCACAATGTGCTGGCCTTGGAGTATGCTTGTTATTGTTTTGAGTTATTTTATTAAAAAGTATATTTATGAAAATATCCGCTCGTGCATCATCATACTGATAGAATATGCCACGTACCTGTATCCTGTTCATCATATGGTTTGCTGCTTGATTGTTTTTATCAGTCGTACCCTCCTTTTCCTGCAGGTTCCGATGTTCACTGCTTCTGGTTTGCGTGTTCGGTTCCTTAAGGTATGCACACAAGTTTTAATATGAAATCCTGTAACTAATCTGATATATAATATTATCTCCTGATACATTTTCTAGGTGTGGGAGAAGAGCGGTTACAACACTGTTGAGTGGGTTCGCTACATTACAAGGGCTGGATCATATGAGATAAGGTGTTAGTGCCAAACAATATATCCCAGGCTCATTTGAACAGTTTTCGCAAGGATTGATTGAGTTATCTCTAATACGGCATCATGCATGATCGTACATATCGCACATCACATATGAGCAAGGGCGTAGCAGAGCAGAGCAGACAATTTTCCTATGGTTGTTTTAATTTTGACATGGGATATCTATTCTACCCTCCTAGCCCTGTTTGTGTGGTAGGGCATATTTCCATTTGTATATTTGGCGGTAGCATTCGTTCCTGTTGATCAATATACCCATTGTCAGTTTGTATTCGTTGTTTCTTAAATGGATATAAGTGAATTCAGTTGCATAACAGTGTACAAATATATGCCAAGTATTGTAGACTTGCAAACTTGCGATGGTTGATGTAAAGTGGCTGCATCTTTTTATCATTTTTTTTGAGGGATATGTGAATGATTGATTGCTGCCCTGATGCCCTATGGATTGGTGGCTTCGTACAGGATAGGAGTCCCTCCAGGTAACCATCCGTAAAAACTCGGTTCTTTCTCCCGTCTCATGTGCGGGTCTCCTGTGCGGTTGGAGTGCAACGCTTGTGCTGCCATCAATGGGCCGTGCAACGCAGAGAGCGAGGAAGCATGATTTTTGTTTTATAATTTAATAAATAACTAATATAGTAATATTCCTTTTAAATGTGATGCGGCAATGGAGAGTCCTGATCTTCTGTTGGTTGGTGATGATGGTCTCGTAAACACATCTCTGTGCTGGTGTGTTGGCCATCAAACATCCGAGGCATTATACTGTTTATCCTAAAATACTTTACAATCTGTTATAAATCTAAATCTAAACTACTCTATAATTGAGCAGTTAGCCTAGATCCAACTACAAATCATATCCGTCTATTTCCTCAATCCATTATCCAACGGCTATAATTTTTCAAAAGTTTGCTATTAAGTATAAACCATAAACTCTTGACTCGATACGTATAGACCACGGACTCTTGCCCATAACTTCATACGTATAGACCACAGACTCTTGTCCATATATATATATACATAGAGACCACATACTCTTGACTCGATACGTATATACCATGGACTCTCGATACGTATAGACTATAGACCACAGACTCTTACCCATATATACATATACGTAGAAAAACACGGACTCTTGATTCGATACGTATAAACCACGGACTCTTGACTCGATAGGTATAGACCATGAACTCTTGCCTACAACTCGATACGTATAGGCCACGAACTCTTGCCCATGCCTATATATACATATACGTAGAGACTCTTGCCCACAACTTTATACGTATAGACCACGAACTCTTGCCTATATATACATATACATGGGATTATTTTTTATTCTCCCATTATAAATCTTTCTAATTTTTTCTAATTCTTTCTAGACTAGAACTAACAGACTAGCACACGTAGAGGCCATGGACTCTTGCCCATATATACACGGGATTAATTTTTATTCTTCCATTATAAATCTTTCTAATAATTTTTCCTAATTCTTCCTAGACTAGAACTAACAGACTAGCACAGTAACACTATAAATAGGGCGGGGGTAGGCACGTACGCCCAAATCATATATACTCAAATATATGAGACGTTTGCCCAGGGCAGGCGGTGGAATAAATTCAGGAGTCCGTATAGAAGTAGGAGTATTACGTAGCTCTCTTAAGGATACGCTTCAGTATCCTCCCCTCCATGTCAATGCGTGCGGACGTATACAACCTTTTAATTAAGCTTGTAGCGCGGTAAATAACAATTGTGATGCACATATATAATTACAATTTACAACCTGGCCGGCCCATTGAGAGAATACATCGCTACTTTTAATTAAATGAGTAAGTGTCAGAAATATTTATGCGTGCATCCATATACAAAATTGATATGTTAATAAAAAATAATTATTTGCATGTTATTGCACCCATTAATTAATTTATATCTATATCTTGATTATCTGTTATTTAATTTTGTTTGTTCAGATGTTTCATAAGATGAGCCACATTAATATCAACTGAATGAGACAACTAATGCAATAATGAATGCTCCTACACCTGCTCCATATAGATATAGATAAATAGAAAAAATTGCACGTGTCCTAAATATTACTTTTTTCTACAAATTGTTGATATCAGCATTGCTCCGACGTGCTTTGCACGTGCACGCTAGCTAGTGTCCCTAATGTGTATGTGATAGATGTGATCATACCCTATATGTCATAGACACACGATAGAGCAAATAGTAAATCGTCAAAATAACGGGGACAATAACATATTTTTTTGGTCATAAACATCCAGGCCCAGGCGGCGAGCTGGGATGCGGTGGGCTGCTTGCGCAGTTGCCCGCACGCAAAAGGAATTCCGAAAAAAAAAACTACTCGGCTAAAACCCAAGCACGCCGCCGCCGCTCGAGGACGCGTCTCAGATGGCTTCTCCGGCGCCGCCGCTGGGAGATGCCGTTGGAAGCCTCGACCGCGACCTCTTCGTCGCGCTCCTCGTCAGGCTCATCGGCGAGTCCCAGCGCCTGCAGAACGACCCGCCGGCCCTCGTCCCGCAGGAGGACCTCGTGGCGCAGCACGTGGTCGACGCGCTCCGCCCGGTCTCCACGGACACCGGGGGCGGCCCGCTCGTCGTCCGGAAGGTGAGCTACGCCGAGGGCCGGAGCAACGTCATCGCCGAGTACCCCGGCACCGTCCCCGGCCGCGTCGTCTCCTTCGTCGGCATGCACATGGACGTCGTCCCGGCCAACCCTAACGAATGGGTGGGTTGCTAGCAGTTTTTTTTCTTTGTTCGTGTCAAAATTTCTTCTCATGTTTAGGTTACTGTGGTAAGGATTCGAGTGATTGATCTGTTTGGCGTGTTCTACCTGTGAAAAGATGCATCCTTGTGTGATCTGATGCAGCCTTAAATATGCTTAATGATATATGTGATGGGATTTGTTGATATTAAAATCGGGAAGTATTGGTTGTGTTCGTTCTGATGCGTAAGTTCTTTCTTGATTCTTATCAATTGTGGCTCTAATATTTTACTAGTAGTCCTAATTGGTGAACTGGACGCCTCTGTCTATGCAGGACTTCGATCCCTTCTCACTAACCTTTGACAACGATGACAACGACAAGCTTCGGGGGCGTGGGACGACAGACTGCCTCGGTCATGTGGCTCTGGTGGCTCAGCTCATGAGGCGTCTTGGTGAGGTGAAGCCAGCACTGAAGCATTCTGTCGTTGCTGTGTTTATTGCCAATGAGGAGAACTCATCGGTCACTGGCATTGGTGTTGATGGCCTCGTGAAGGATGGGTTGCTTGACAAGCTCAAGACTGGACCATTGTGAGTGTTGGATTGTGTGATGGAATGGCCAACTAACGTGTTGCTTGTGGAGAATATGTACTGATTCGGCTGTTGCTATTGTGTTGTGTTATGTAGGTTTTGGATAGATACAGCTGATAAGCAGCCATGCATTGGCACAGGCGGGATGATACCATGGCATCTGAAGGCAACAGGGAAACTGTTCCACAGTGGCCTCGCACATAAGGTACATGATTTGTTCTTTTTAGTAGAATATTCTATGACTTTTAGAGATGTGCAGTGGTTAGTTGACAAAAGCACCAGAGTAATTGTTTTTAACTATCTTAAAAAGTCTATTCTACACTCCAAACTACAAAACCGGTTTTTTAACACCCCCATCTATCGAAACTGGGCCACTTTATACCCTCAGTGATTTAGGAGGGTGGTTTTGGTGATGTGACATTCCGTTTTGTCTAGTTGGAGGGTGGTTTTAGTGATTTGCATCCAGTTTTGTCGATTTGCAAGCATACGTGACATAATTATTATTTTTGGGCTCCAAATTTTTTTAAAAAAATCTTGAAAATATTTTAGAGCATAAGAGCCAGAAAAGAACAACTTTAGAAAAAGAGAATGTTTCAATATTTAAAATATGTTTTTTAATTCAGCTGAAAATTTTAAAATAAACTTCAACAATTTATACTTTCATTTTTAAAAAATAAAAATAAACTCCTAGGATCGTTAATTATGCACTAAAGTATTCTTGAAATTTTATCCACATTTTTTTGGGCACAAAAATCACTAATTAGGCAACCTATATATGTGGCGTGGACAAAAATCAGATGCCACACCACCAAAACCATCCTCCTAAACCACCAAGGGTGCAAAATGACCCAGTTTTGATAGATGGAGGTATTAAATAACCGGTTTTGTAGTTTAGGGTGTAGAGTTGATTTTTTAGATAGTCGAGGGGCGTAAATGGACTTATTCCTTTTAAATATTCTAGTATCCATTGTAGTTTCATTTGTACAGCTACTAAATTAAGCTTGCATCATTGTAGTTAATGCAAACAAAACACCAAATTTTTTAGACCATGGTAATGGAAATTCAAGTACTAATGCTAGAACTTACTTTGAAACCAACACTGCTATTACAGAACTTTTGCTGCAATTTTCCCTCCTGAATCATAATTTTGGAACTGCAGAGGCATGTAGGATAGAACCATCACAGGACAAACTCAAGTTTTCTTATTCTTTTTTTTTTTGACACAGCGAAATGCAGCGTTGATTTTGAAATATAAAAACCTTATATCTACATTTTGTTTTGGCTTCAGGCCATTAATGCCATGGAATTAAATATGGAAGCGCTTAAGGAACTCCAAACTAGATTTTACAATGACTTCCCTCCACACGAGAAAGAGAGAGTCTATAAGTTTGCTACTCCATCTACGATGAAGCCAACGAAATGGAGCTGTAAGTTCAACTTGCTTTTTTTTACTGTATCTGGAAGAAAATCTTTGGGCATTGTTATTCATGCTCCTGAGTTCTAACAGATGGTGCTTTGCAGATCCGGGTGGGGGTCTGAATCAAATTCCTGGAGAATGTACAATTTCAGGGGATATAAGGTCCAACTCTTTTCTCTGTGTCTTGGATGTCCTTTCATTGCATTTCAAAGCATATGGTTTACTTTGTATGGTGGCTGAAGCCTAGGGTATGTGTGGGGGCACAGACAGTCCTACAGGGCTGTACTGAGATTTCATTAGAATTATTTCACAAATAATGTGTTCACATAGAAGTAAAGTTGGTACCTTCTCAAATATTTTCAGGCTTGTAAGACTCCAGGAAAACAGATTCTAGAATCGCCATGCTTTACAACATTCAACAAAGAATATTTTGCTTCTGTTGTTCCTTTTTTATAATTGAAACATAGAACTTCTAGTCATTCCTGATCATATGTTTGTATTTTGTTTTACAGGTTGACTCCTTTCTATAGGTATGCCCATCCTTTTACGCATAGAATATATATTATTTTTCTCCAGCTTATGCTTGTACTGCTACCAAATGATATGTTAAATTGATAGCTACAATTGCTGTTGTCATGCAGCACAACTTCTGTGGTAAAGAAATTAAAAGAGTATGTAGATGATATAAATGAGAGACTTGAAACAAAGCTTCATACACGTGGTCCAGTGTCCAAATATGTTCTTCCTGATGAAATGCTGCGAGGAAGGTGGGGCATGTTAACTTATTGTCTTTTAGCAGTAACCATTATGATGGATTGTTCGATTGTAGTTACTTAATTGAGTGTTGATTGTGCTAGGCTTGAAATCAATTTTGATGGAGATGTAATGAATGGAGTGGCCTGTAATCTTGAGTCTCGGGGCTTTCAAGCATTATGCAAAGCAACCGAGGAAATAGTTGGTCACGTAGAGCCCTATTCCATCACTGGGAGTTTGCCATTGATTAGGGAATTGCAGGTTTGTGAGAAAGCTAGTACACACTTTTTTCTGGATCCAATATCCGTTAACTGAAGTCAAGTCATAATGACACTTTTACAGGATGAAGGATTTGATGTTCAAACTGCTGGATATGGTAAGTGGTCCACCAAAAAATTTGTTTCTTGTCTTCTATTGTCCTATCAATTCATCAATAAATAATTGAAGCATTCAAATGCTTGATGAGTGCAACTTGGCAAGCTATTATTTTATCTGTGTCATTTCAGTCTACATGAGCAGTGGTTGGGCTATCTGATGTAAATGCATATCTAATGCTGCCATCGTTCCTGCAGGCTTACTGAAGACGTACCACGCGAAGAATGAGTACTGTCTATTTTCAGATATGGCCCAGGGTTTCCAAGTGTTTCTGAGCATCATTTCACAGTTGGAGGCAGAGGTCTGAAAGCTTTGTTTTAGGGAGAAAAAAAAGGGGCTCCAATGTACTAAACTTGCCAACACATGCCACATTTTCTACATCTTATATTCGACATGAAAAGTGTGGCATGCATTGGCTTCCAATCAAACGGGCCAATTCTGACTGATTCAATAATATTGGTCTGCTCTTGACTCTTGTGTCTTTTCAAGAGATTAGCCTGGCAGAATGACCGATACGGAATCCCGTCCTGTGTCCGTGTGGCGGAGGGGACCTTGTATGCCGATGATCGTTTTCAGGTGTAATCATGAAGGCGTAATAACCCTTTTTAAGCAGCGGAGGCAGAGCCTTCAATCTCCTTCGATTTGTAGCTGATACCTGCCAGGATCGTCACAAGAAGCTCCAGTGCTCCACTGAAACCTACGGCCGGTGTGATCAGGTGAGGTCATGGCTCCTCGGCTTCTGGGCTGTGCTGTAGGTCTGTAGCTGGGCTCGACGTTCATTCGTGTTCTGATGCCATGTCCTCCGTTCCAAGTCCATGGGCGAATATGGCCTACTGGAGGTGAGCAACTGAGCACTAAGCGTCCCGCAGAATAGCATCTATGGACCAAGTAGAATCAGGACTTCCAGCTGCATTCTTTGCTTGTGATTTTCCATGATCTTCCGAAGCTTGCACATAAACATAGAATTTTTAAAGCTGCAACATAAATAGTTCATGTAAAATCTTACATGACAAGAATATTATGTGAGATGCAATGAAAATTAAAATGCCCCTTCTACGACGTAGAGAACACTTACCCTCGAGCGACAAAACGATCTAAATTATGTATGTATATACGTATATTGTTTAATTCAACTGTGGTGTGGTGCAGATAACTCCTTACTCTTGCTGTCCTGCATTTTAGAAGTAGTCGTAGTAGTTCTTTGATAGGTTGGGCGCTAGCTACGTACAGTCGTCGTCTTCGCGGCGAGGCTGGGCCAGCTACCTGACCGACTTGTATCTGGTCGGTGGCATGGTTAGCCGCAGCGATAAAAGAGGGATTAGCCTCTGTTTGGTAGTCGATCTTTATCAGGTTATCGGCAGATGGTTTGGCGGCTATATCCGCCATTTGCGGCTATATCAGGTTAATATCTGTTGCTCCTCTCTCATGCACACCACCACCAGCAACGCGCACCAGCAACGAGTGTCCTCCTCACCTGCTGGCGCCGGCGTGGCTGCGCATCAAGCCTCCCATTCGGAAACCAGTCCACAAACTACTATCCTCGGAGCAAGACACGTACCAATTCTTACCCTTGTACATTTTAGAAATAGTCATAGTCATACTATTATATTCGCGAATCACCAGGTTGTAGTTTTAATTTGGGTGAAATCAGAAATAGTCATAGTCATACTATTATATACTTAGTTGTAGGAACGTTCAGGCTACCGATTTTATCTTTCGCAGACCGCAAAATGAACGTAAAAATTAAAAGTTTCCAAAAAAAAAGAATGCATGCACAAAGAAAATCAATAAAAATTTAATATTATTTAAAATTTTTGAAGCCCCAATTTACAAACAGTTTGTGCTTTCTTATTAAGGACATATTTCTTCTCGATTTTCCACTTTTCCACTTTATTTATGATAGATAAAGAAACATATAAATTGAAAGTTCCCTAACCATGTCCGCAAAAACAACATCCAAAATTAGCATTTCTAATAAATTAATGGTTTTCATAATGCAGACTTTAAACTAAAGATTTTGTTTTTGGTAGGCTGCAAATAACATTCATAAAAAACAAAAATTTCTAAAAATTAAATCATCGCAGCAAAAAAACATACATAAATATTTTGATGTTATTCAAAAATATTTTAAAGTCCAAGTTTACAAATAGTTTGCTCTTTCTTTCCAAAGAGTATATTTTTTCTCCGTCTCCCACTTTTTGTTTTTTATTTATGGTGCGTCGAAAAAACATAAAAAACTCAAGTTTTCAGACTAGCTGCACAAAGAGCATGAATAAAAAAGTTTGATGTCGTGCATTTTTTAATTCATATTTATAAATAGTTTGCTTTTTTTAATGAAAGGCACATTTTTTTAATCGATTTTCCATTTTCCCAAGTTTTATTGATGGAACGTAACATAGAAAACATATAAATTAAAAATTTCCAAAATTTAAATACGGTGAAGGTCCGAATTTCAATACGGTGAACGTCCGTAAATGCAATAAAAACATGGTGGAGGTACATAAATACATTTAAGCTTTGCAAATGTTGACTTCTATAAAATGAATTAAGAAAGAATAGAAACGTTTTAAAGATAATAAGAAATCCAAAAAAATTAACGAAAAAAAAAACAAAATGCAACTGTGTTTTACGGAATTAATGCCACGCGCCACAGGCGCGTAATCATCGCTAGTAGAGGTAATAGGAGCTCCATATATGCATACAGTTGAAAACAATCACGTACGTATGAAGATTTTTATCACGTGTCAAGCAAATTAAGAGACATGTCGTCTCGTATTCATAAATGTCAGTTGGTCAACTAAAGATTATTTTTCATTCTATTGCTGAACATATTTATTAGCAATAGTTTGTTTAGTAAATCTTTGCCGACTGATAAATTGAAAGTTGATGAGCCAACAAACTAGTAGGAATTGGGTTTGCAGTTTTACACAACTGCGCAGACCCACACGTTCGTACGTCGTACGTACCTTCACTACGTTTTTCAGCCCTTTTACGGCGCGCTCCAAAAAAAAATGACCATAACCCCAATTTCCATTCATTGCTAAACGGAAATAACGGTAAACCAGCTGCAGGTTATTTCAGCATTCAAAAACAGCCCAAATGCTAGACCTACAACGAAAAACCTGATTACTACTTATTCTATAACCAGTTCAGAAGACGACGCTACGTACAGATAGCAAGCACCAAAAGCTCTCAGAAACAAACCATCAAACCTGAAAAAAATAAACTGAAATAAAGATATGGCCATTCAAATCACACAACAAAAATCCTCAACGTCTCACAAACATATTCCCCATTATCTCCGGATGTTTGTGCTTTCTTACAAGCAAAAGCAGTATTGTTTGTGCACAAATCTTTTTTTTTTCAGGCTTTTTTTAAGTTAATGCACCAATAAAGCGATTAAATCATCTATCTACTTATATACATAAAGCAAAAGAAAATGGAGCAATCATATTAATCCTAAAATCCTAAAACTTCCCACATTAATCGAAAAAAGTAGAAATTCTTACGTTAATCGTAGAAAACAGAAATGATCTCCACCGTTCATTATATGTTAATCCTATAAAAGAATCTACACCGTCTATTTTAATTTTGGCTCATATTGTTTGTTAAGAAATCTATGTGCATATGCATAAACTACGTACAACACAAACATGTATGAGCCGATACTAATATGTGTTGTAATCCAAAGCGTGGAGGCGTTCATGCGGCACGCGGCGGACCGGCGGCTGTGGTACCTGGCGGCGATCTTCACGTCGTTGGCGCAGTACTCATTCGGCGCCGTAACGCAGGTCTTTGCCGGCCACCTCACCACGCTCAACCTCGACATCGTCTCCACCGAGAACTTCGTCATCTTCGGCCTCGCTTTCGGGATCATGGTGTGTGTATATATCTAGCTCTAATTTTGTGATTAAAATTGGGAATGATTTTTCACTTTCACATTTAATTATGACGTACCCATATATTGCCTTGACGAACTAGCTAGATTATGAGTTGGAGATTACTCTAAAAAATATTATGAGTTAGAGATAAACTTTATATGCTGACACAAATTTAGCAGCGCAAACACTCGGGACACCTTGCTCGTTATTATATTAAAGCAGATTTAAATGGAGCCACCACGTTAACCCTAAAATACTAGAAATTCCCATGTTAATTGGAGAGAAAAATAAAAGATCCGCACCTTTGATTATAGTGGGACCAGATTATAATGATTTAGAATAAAAGAAATACTCATCAGCTGCAATAGGTAAATAATAAAAATAGGAGTAAATGTCAACTATAAAACGCCAAAGCAGGTAAGCGGGTAATCCACGCTGGATTTGAGAACGTTCCGTTTGTGACATTGAGATTTTTTAAAAACAAACTCAAAAAGTCAGAGCGCGAAAAGACATAATCAAATAATCTAAATAGATAACATGTATATGACGTAATTAGCCTAAATAGATAACATGTATAGGACGTAATTAGCCTGCCTTATAGACGAGCATCCCCAGCAGGGCCTTCAAATTTTCCTGCATCGCTATAGTAACTGCTACAGTGCAAACTGCTACTCACATGGACCAAATTCCCTCCTAATGCTCGTCTATAATGCTATATGTTCGTTCAGATCGATACATAGATTGTTTCCTTCATTTTAAAATCAGGAATTCCTAGGAACGGGATCCCGTCCCGGACAGGATCCCTCCCCCATGCGACACGTGTCCACTCACCCCCTCGCCCGCGCTCGCTCGCCTTCGCCCGCGCCCAAGCTCCCTTCGCTGCGCGCGAGCTGTGCAGAGAAGGAGGAGGAGGAAGGAGGAGGCCTACCTCGACGCCATCGACCTCGCCGTCGCCGCCGCCGCCATCGAGCTCGCCGCCGCCGGGTTAGGGTTCGGGTTAGGGAACATTTGGGTTTCTCCGGTTGTAGAGGGAGGTCGGGGAGGCGGACGGACGGTGGGTGGGGCTCGTCGAGGGCGGCGGAGGCGGCGGTGGCGCCACGAGCCGAGGAGGGGAGGGCGGGGTGGCGGTGGAGGGGACCGCCTCACTCCTCGGGTTAGGGTGGGCGGCGGGCCTTGTGGAGGGTGGGACGGGACGGCGGCCGCCTGGCGGAGGAAGGAGGCGGCGGTGTGTGGAGCAAGAGGCGGAAGGCAGGCGGAGGAGGAGGCGGTGGGCGGAGGGGCAGGCGGGGCGCCGGCCGGGGGAGGAAGGAGGGGTGGGGGCGGGGAGGGGCGCGCGAGGAAGGAGGCGGTGGGGGCGGGGAGCGAGTGAGGGGAGCGAGCGAGTGGGTGAGGGGAGGCCGATGCGGAGTGGATGAGGGGGAGGCGCGGGGACACGTGGCGGATGGGGGGAGGATCCCGTCGGGACCGGGGCGGGACGGGATCCCGTCCCCTAGTCGCTCCCTTTAAAATACTCGATAATTTTGACTAAGTTTCCTCGTTCAAATACTCGACAATTTTGACTAAGTTTCCTCATTCAAATACTTAGCATTTTGTTGCTCCTTATACGTTTCCCCTGTTTTACCCCTGTCATGTGCGCCCTTTCGTTTTTGTACCACCTTCACTAGTAGAGAAATGATTTCCAGTGACACTATGACTTTGTCAGCATAAGTTAGAAAAACGTCACCACATATCTTTTGTGACGATCTTATGACGAAATCAGACTCGTCATCGAAAGCGCGTCACATAAAATCCTTACTGACGATTAGTATTATTTCGTTATAAAAAATTGTACTTTTTATGACGCCGCAACTATTCGTCATAGAATATTAATTTTCTATGACGACAGAGATCGTCGTTAAAAATACGCAAAACATCATGGAAAATTACCAATTGGTCATAAAAAATAGTGCCGATGGGCCGTGGCGAGTGTTGACCCGATATTTTGTGACGAAAAATGTCGTCATAATATGATGACACGTGGACATATATTTCGTCACTACACATTGTAGTGTCACCCTAGCAGCCAACATCTCACATGACGTGGCTTATGTTCCACGTCATCATATTCGTTGGATGATGACGTGTCACATCTGCCATGTCATTTTTTTATATATTGGTTTTAGCTATTAATGCAGACCCAAAATCGGCCCAATATTTATAGCCCAATTAGCTTTTCCGCCCTTTAATTCCAGGCCATTTTTTGGGCTACATTTTTTAGTCCATTTGCCATGGCATTATCACAATCACCCAATTAATTTCAGGATCAATCCACAGAAATATTAAACAACACAAATATTCAACAAAATGATAAGTAATTGAAAAAACAGGGATACAATAATAGTTTCAACACAGTTTCAATCACTTCATAAATTCAGCACTTCACAAGGTTGAGAGCAATACATAGCAAAACAAGTATTTCATGTCTAGGTTTCAAAACACTTCACAAGGCTGAGGAAGTACTGCATAAAAGCACTTAGGAATTACATTAATAGTACCAACTAAGAGCAAAATAAGTATTCCATGTCTAGGTTTTGAAGCAATCCAAAAAGCTGAGAGCAAAAGTATTGCATGAAACCACTTTGATGTTCATCCATTCACTGCTGGGATTGACCTGCAATGCTCAAGACTTGGCGAAGAAGTGCATCATTAGCCTCTTGTCTCTTCCTAAATTCCTCCATTTCTCTTTGGGTCCTAGCCATCGCTTCTTCTGATGCTTGTGTTTTTTGCTTCAGGTCTTCAAGTTCTTTCTGTTGTCACTCAGCGGTAGCTCGAAGTGCAGCTGATTCTTGTCTCTCTCGCTCAAGTTCTTCCTCAAGAACTTTTTCCTTTGATGTTATAGTCTTCTCAATGGTTGATTGTAAGCCAACATTCTTCAGGAATTTGCTGCTGGCACTACTCTGAGTGAGAACGTTAGAAACGATCTCTGCTGTAGATATTGATGTTTGACCATCTGCATTAGTCTCCTTCATAGCTTCCATCTCAGCCTAAATTCAATGCATAAAGAAGACAAGTAGAATGCTAACTAAAAAGAAATCAATTAAAATTGAGATGCTTTATAAAGTAATGTTTTAATATAAACTGAAAGGAAGCAATAAAGTAGGTTCTGCATTAGTTGTACTATTTTCATACATGTACCTTTGTGTCATTGCTGTTGTAATTGATGGGAGTGAAAAGTGACATTGTAAACATTTTGAAGTTTTCAGATTTACTGTTCTATATGCAATTTATGTATCACTTTTTTGTTCTGGTCAGAACTGAATCATAACTGGAGTTGTTTGCATAAATTTTGAACTGAATCAAACTTGTTTCTCAAATACATTAAAGATATGACTTGTGCTATTCTTTAAAGATTGCTTTGTGCAATTAGCTTATAGTATAGGTGAAAGTATCAGTGAAATGATGGCTTCAGATTCAATGTAACTCTAGTTACATTACTAGGCTTTAAACTTTTTCCCTTAGCTATGGCATATGCAGCCTTCAAGCATTTATAAGAAGTGCTTAATTTACATAAGTGCTAATGACAACATAGAATGGTTATAGTAATTAAGACATTACAGCTGTATTGTCACATTATGGGTAGAGACTGTCATATTGCAGCATTTAAGCAAACACAATTTGAAACCAACAAGGCAGGGATAGAACAGACTTACAATTGTGTATTGCACAGGTTCTGTGAATCCCTTCTTCTTGCTGTTGAGGCATCCCTTGAAAATGTCCAGTATGTCAAGCTCTTGATCTTTGTTTTTCTCCTTCTACATTATGGTATGAAGCAAAATAAAATGAATGTTTTTTAGGTATTATAGAAAAATTATGTGCGTGCTTCAAGTTTGGATGAATTTGTAATGCCTAGTAAGTGCTTCTTAATGATGTTAAACAGAAGTACTAAGATGCACATAGATTTAACATCATCAATAATTTTCGATGAAAAATGAATAATGAGAAAGACAACCCATACTTACTAGAGCATGGCAGTGTGCTATGTAGCTACGAGATCCTGTAGCCCGATGGAACTTGACTTTGGCTCAATTTTGTCTGTTCTTTTCAGAGATTTCCTAAAGTAGATGATTCGGTTAGACACATTCATTACTAGGATGTTAAAAAGGTGTTCATTAAAAAAAGGTGTTCATATATCATACCATGCTTTTCGGGTCAGACCATTTCTGGACAAGACTTCTCCACTCCTCATTTGTCATATGATCTACGGGAGATGTTTGTGTGATTTGATTTGCAGGTATATCATCAAAACAACGCTTCTTCAAGATATATCTATTCTGTCGCATCCCACTCTTCAGTACATCAATACAAGCATCCCTAGTTGCCTTAGCATTGGTGTCCATTTCCAGATTTGTCTAGTAAGATTAATGGATCATATTGATGGGTATCTCATGTAATTAGGAAAAAAAATTTGCAGGCTAAGAAAGAATTTACTTACAGATAATTTTCCAATGAAATCATCCAAACCAGCACGGTTGTTCTTGAAATTTTTTCAGTGTGTGGGGATAGACACATTGTTCCTAATATGTATATATGCCAGCTTCCGATGCAAACTTGACAGCTTGCACCGTATTTTGTGGCCTTCTCATCACTTCGACAATTTGGATAGGCAACATTTTGCCCATAGATCTAGTCATCTTGTTGAGCAGTTTACCCCTTGTTTGTTGCCTCTTCCTTCTTCGAGTAGTAGTTGGAGCTACAAAAAATGGTTTGGAATCAAGTCGTGTACAACAATTTTAGAAATCTCAAAAGGATAATGCTAGAAAAACTTGCCTTCATCTACAGGCAGATCTGCATCACAACCTTCTTGATAAGACCAGTCCGTGACCGGACTCCTAGGTTGCTCAATTGGTACTTGATCTGCTATCTGAACTTGATCACCATTAACTACTTGCTCTAATGTTGCAGTGGTTGTATCTTGTTGTAGTGCAGCTAAGGCCAAATTTTTGGCTGATCTTGTTGAGACTCCGATAGACTGCTCAGTTGGTGCGGTTGCTTTCACTCTCTTGGATGGTCTTGTGCCACCTGGAGGCATCTTCTCAGTCTCGCTATTGTTGGGCGCAACACCAAACCTTTTCACTGTTCTTTTATATGATTTCTGGTACAGAAGAAAAAAACATCGATGCAATTGTGTGAATTGCAAGAAATAGGCAGCAACATCTACACATTATAAACATGCAATGCAAAACACAACATGCAACAAATATCCTTATCCTCCCCCCAGAAAATGAGAACAAGCAAACACCTGTAATTACATAGATGAACAAGCACCTTTGAGGGTGTTGGAATGCAATCAGTTTCCTCTCCCTCTGCCCCCTATCCTCTTCAGGATCATAATCAGAGTCCTCTCCATTTCTACGCTCTGATTGCTTAGCCTTTACACTTGTATTCAAATTTGAAATTGATCCCAAAAGGGTTTAAATCTTTGGAGTCCAAGGGATTGAAATCAGCTTTGAATCTCTGCCATGTTTGCTTGCCCCAACTTGTCATATGCAGTAGGTTCAGGTTATATATTATGAAAACAACAATATTATTGTTTCAAAAAGAAGAGCCTAATTTAATAGTTGTAACCAAACATGGATATATAACATGAATCACAATGTATGCCACCCTATTCATCAACAAGAACAATGAGAGTTTTATACGAGGAAATAACTAACCTTTGGCTTTGCTGCGTCGTGTTTTCATTGGCTACTCCTAATTGGATAGTGTCAAGTGATGAAAGATATGATCTGCTAAGTACAAATAATTCCAAGTCAAGCACTTAACTACCATGCCATAATAATTACAAAAGTAAATACTGCAAATTCTTAATTATAATCATACAAGTAGCCAATACAAACAATGGTATATGACAACAACATACATAGAGGTTTGCAGAAGTGGACACTAAACACTTAGTGAGCACTTGATAAAATTAGTTAACTATAAAAAAACTAGATAGGCATAAGCAAGGAACCACATTTTATTTCTAACAAAACTGTAGCAAAATTCCTGAGGTCCATTTAATTACTGTAATTTTACTTCTGCTACTAATGAATTCGTAGCAGTTCCCCTGCTAGTTGCTCTAAAAAAGTATTGCAAAATCATGTGAAAGACATATATCAATGCCTAGTGCAGTCCAAAATCATACATAAACAGATCCAAATAATAGAAAAGGATAGGGCACAAGAGTAAGAAAACTACTGTAAGAAAACTACCGGAGGAAAGTCAAACTTAGCAAATTTTGACTATAAATAAATCAAATAATATGCATTGTTAGTATACCAAAGTTGTACCAAATTGTTCATATTTCAAAGTGCCTTTTGATATAATATTATATTGTAACAATTCATAATATATAATAGAGAAATCTAACGGTTAAACTATACCTTTAAAAACTTTTGTGGAGTCAAAATACACCTTATATTTTGGAACGGAGTGAGTGTAATGCTAGCTCATGGATAGTGGCATTTTCATCCTATAATCTATACATTTGCCAATATATGTTTTGAACTCGTCGTCACTGCCTGTACGCTACCTATATATATAAAATATATGCATACACATTGACATTGGTCAGAGCTAGCTACCAAGCAATATTTTGCGACGGATCGAGGAAGAGTATCGTAATCCGTAAAGCCCGGCACGAAACTATTATTCTGTCACTGCCCCAACAGTGCGAGTCCCGTGGCGCGTGACCGCGCCAGCTTTTGCTGAGCAATGCACGGCAATGTCGACCACGAAGCTGATCGATCTGTCAGTGCGTACGTGCGGATCTGGCTACTAGCTAGCTAGCCACGCACGCACGCATGCCTGCATGCGCCCTCGTCGCAGCTAGGCCAGGGCGGGCGCCCTCGAGCCAAGGGCAGTGTACAGTGGCGCTCGCGTAAGTACGGCTGCTGTGCCCACACGCCGAGCAAGAGCAAGAGCATCGTTGCCTCTTGCATGCATGCATGCATGGACGAACCAGCAAGTCAGCACTCAGCTGCTGCGGCACCGGCTTTTTTGTTTTTCTTTTTGTTTTTGAGAGGGAAAGCCCGAGCCGAGCCGTCTGGCGCCGGAGTCATCGGAATTCGATTGCCAAGCTGTTGTTCTTTCGGCCCAATCTAAAAGCTAAGTCTGCTCCATTCGAAACCCAAGGACCAAAGACAGTGAGAATTTGAAGGAGTGAAGAAACAATAGCCTGGGCTGGGCTGGATTCGCCAGAGCATCTAGGATGCGCATGTCGTGAAATGAGTTCATGTCAAGTCCTTTGTAGCGCAGCTTAAGCGATCTTCATGCTAAGTTAATTGTAATCTGCTAATCTGGGCCATCTCTATATTCTTATCCTCTTCCCTCCTCATCCCAACCCCGGCCTATAACTCTCACCATCTTCCTCCTCCCACATCACCTCCCTCCAACTTCTTGATGCATGCCCTGGCGACGTTTCCTCCATTTAGTAGCAGCAATTGTCTTCGCTCTGCGCATATAGTCAACTTCAATAACTGGTTTGAAAGAGCAACCCACGATTGCCACGAGATGATCATCCCCCTCTCACAAAAAAAAGTATCATTTTAGTTATTTACCTTTCATTTTTTAACAAAAGTAGTTGCAATTGAAAATTAATACTTTTTTATATATCTTCACCCATAGATCCTGTACTCATATTTCATCTAAAAAAATAAATCAACCATGGCAAAAAATCACCCATAGCTCTTGGTTGTGAGAGCTCGTGATCTTACTAAAAGTTGCTTGCAAACAAGGCCCGGCCACCCTGGGCCCAGGCCCAGGCTCCGGCCTGCTAACAAGAGAGGGAACCAAGAGCTGTGGCCTGCTAACAAGTGACCAGCTGTGGCCTGCTAACAAGGGCCAGCCAGGCTGGGCCCAGGCTCCTCACATGGGCTGGCTCCGCCACTGCTCGCGAACCCAACTCGAACCATATTTTTAGCTCTATAAATCACCCAGCCAGGCTCGTACGTCCGCAAACAAGTCCAAGGCGGCTCGGACTGGGCAGCTGGCTTCCAACCCACATGTAGTATTAATTGCTTTTATCTGGTAATTAGATGCATGTTTCACGCCTAAGAGCATTCCAATAACCACTCTATCTCACCCTCTAAAATATTATTCATATCACTATTTATGAGACATAGATAATGTTTTAGGGAGTGTGATAAAGTGGTAGTTAGGGATGCTATAAACACTTCATAATGTCATACGCAATCGTGTGTCTCTCCAGTCTCCATCCAATCTGCTCATTACTCTCTCCCCTGCTCACCGTGGCTGATCAGTGCATTTCACTGTGCCGAATAGAGCCTGTAGTCCTGGCCCGGCCGGGTGTGGTGCACACATAATTAATGAAGGTCATCTGACCTGCAGGTTTAGCTACCTATTAGACCCACCTCGGTTTTGTTCGCATGATCGATCGTCCTGCCCCAAACGTACGTACGCTACCTGTAGCCACGAGCCAAATCCTACCGTGGTCGATGCGCGCCAAACCCGAGGGTACGTACGTGGCACGTTGACATGTACGTACGTAAGACAGATCGATCGATCACGGTTAATTTCACAAAACGCGGACACAGGGGGAGGGAAGGCGTACGTAACGTACGTGCCGCGCGTGCGTGCATGGCATGGCGCGGCATGGCATGGCAGGTTGGCGATACGGCGAACGAACGGCACACATCAACCACCGTTGTTTCGGCCACTTCGGCGATGAGCCCAGCTAGCTTGCCGTTGCGGGGGGCGCGCGCGCAGCGCACATGCGGCCATGCGCGTGCCACCAAAAGCGCATTGATTCCGCCTTGTCGCGCACCGGGGACACGCATGGGCCGCGCGCGCGCGTCAGCTCGATCGATCCCCCGCTGCGCTGCGGCGTGCCTCCAAAAACGGCCGGCACGGCGCACATGCCACTGTGCGCGCCCCGGCCGGCGCCCGGCGCATGGCGAGCCCTTGCTTGCGCGGCAGCGCCGCAGCAGCGGTGCCTGCCCTGGCCGCCTGCACGCCTCGTGGTGGCACGCATGCACGGCGAAAACTAGACGGATGCATGGCCCGTGACCTGGCCTGCCCAGTGGGCCCTTCTGCGCGCGGCGGTGCATGCATGCATGCAGTGACGGCCGGCCGGCCGGCGGAGCAACCGCCTCGCTCCGGACTACGTCCATGGCCGTTCGGCGCCCGGTCCCATGTCCATGACCATATACGTACGTACATATGTCAACAACCCGGATGGGTACATGACTACATGCATGTATGTACATATCCATGACTACCGGATATATTCGAAGCTTTGTGCTCCGCGCGGCGGCCTGAGCGTGCACCGGTGTGGTTGAGCGTTGCCCGTTCGATGATCGGGTGGCGGTAAGCTCGGACAGGGTGGAAGAGAGTAGAGAATCGTCTGATTTCTAATTAACTTGTTGCGGCGGGTGCCAAGGATGTTGGCTTTCTAATTAACTTGTTGTAGAGCTTTGTAATTTGCCTCTCCCCTCCCCCCCTCTCTTTCATTCTCTTTTCTCTTTTCCTAGGGCTCGCCATCTCGGCTGGCTTGTATTTCAAACTCTCCTACCTATCAATAAATGGACACCGTTTGGCTGTTCCTTAAAAAAAAAGAGAGAATTGCCTGATTTCTTGAAAATCGAAAAACAGATCAATTTGCAAAATGAGCACGCGACGTAAGGGGTGAGTCTTGATATAAATTTTAGAGCTTATCCGGTGACGGTGGATGCGTTTATAGGTGCATGTACGCATGAGCATGAATATGGAAGCGGCTGTTGATCATCAGTCGATTCGAAGGGGCTACTCAGACGTTTCCGGCTTCGGTCATCACCTCCAGCTAGTACTGCGTTGCTGGAGCTTTAGCATGCAGCGACGTCATGTGTAGGCATAGCAGCTCGGCGCCGGCGGCTCCACCACTGCTGGAGCACCAGGCCTTATGTCAAGCTAGACGTGGAGCTACAGCTACTGGCTAGGACATGCACGTGTCTATACATAAGAGCTTGCCAAATTTTAAATTTAAATATTAAAAATATAAAATAAATAAGTGTCAACCGATTTTTTTTTATATAGAATTACACCATAACAATATTAAAGTTACACATTATTAATAAATGTAATTTTAGTCTTCCCCGTGCGCAATTTTAAATTGAATGAAACAAACATGATCACTTGAAACATGAGAAGAGGAAAGTATGTGAGAATACAAGCAGTTAATTTAGCAAGTCTACATAATAGGAAAGCATAGAAAATCAATGAATACAATAGATCGATAAATAGCAATTTTGATAATAAAATTATTACACTTCGATAAACAAGTAATTTTAGGGCGAGCGCCAGCGTCCGGGCGTCCGTCCGGACGTTGGCGCGCCGGACTCGCCACAGCCGTTGGATCGACGGCCACCGCGTGGATCGAACACATGCATGTGCTTCCGCGTGAATGGAAGAAGGCGCATCGTTGCTGGTCGTCGATTGATTAAAATCCCGATTAAACTTCTGATTTTTGTACAAAATTCAAACAGTGTTCAAAATACGTGGAATAAATTTTATAATTCTTTTAAAATCGAGAGCAACCCATTTTAAATACTTTTTATTTTTTTAATTTTTGACTTTTTCAATTTTTTTATATGAAACTAGTAGAAGGCACTTATGAAACTTACCCATATACTAGCGACACTTAGTCGTATGCCGATGAAACTTGGTCGTGTGCTGATGAAACGTGATGAACTTGGATGAAACTTCGATGTAACCTGATGAAATTTGGGTGAAACCTGTTGAAACTTGAACTGACCTGATGAAACTTGAAAAAACTTGGATGAAACCTGATGAAACTTGACAGGTAGGCAAAGTTTACGAGTATGAAACCCAAGTTTTACTAGGCGAAACCCAAGTTTCTGTAGGCGAACCCCAAGTTTCACCAGATAAGTTTGAAGGATTATATGGCAACATATATCTTGTTTTGTTCGTAAAAATACGAGGAACAAGTTGGTGCAAACGGTTTATCGATTGGAGCATCCAGTCAAAAATTATGGTTGCCGAAAGAAAAAAAGGTCGCGGGACCCACCCGCATGCAGCACAGTGCCGCGCCCCTGGCGCCTTTCATGGCGCGCGCGCGAGACCGGACGGGCTGGCCGTCCGGCTCAAAGCCTTTTCGTAATTTTAGTGTTGCTGGAGTATTTTAAAAAGGCGAGCGCCGCCTGGCGCTCGGTCCGGACCCGCCCCGGCCGTAGGATCGTGCCATCATCGCCAATCCGAAAGCGCCTGACAGCGTAGCGTCCGCCATAGGATCAACGGCCACCAAGCCAATCCAAGCGCGCACGTGCAGCGTGCGTTCCAGGAAGCTAGCTAGTCGACGTTTGATTAAAAATCCGATTAAACTTCTGATTTTTGCATAAAATTCAAACAGTGTTCAAAATGCGTGGAATAAATTTCATAATTCTTCTAAAATCAAGAGCAACCCATTTTAAATACTTTTTAATTTTTTTTTCACTTTTTCAATTTTTTTGATGTGAACTAGGAGAAGGCACTTATGAAACTTACATCTATACTAGCGAAACTTGGTCGTGTTCTGATGAAACTTGGTCGTGTTCTGATGAAACCTGATGAAACTTCGATGTAACCTGATGAAATTTGGATGAAACCTGTTGAAACTTGATGAAACTTGAATTGACCTGATGAAACTTAAAAAAACTTGGATGAAACCTAAAGAAACTTGATAGTTCGGCAAAGTTTTACGAGCATGAAACCCAAGTTTTACTAGACGAAACCTAAGTTTTAGTAGGCGAAACCCAAGTTTCACCAGATAAGTTTGAGGAGTTATATGGCAACATATATCTTGTTTTGTTCGAAAAAATACGAGGAACATGTTGGTGCAAACGTTTTTTGATTGGAGCACCCAGTCAAAATTTATGGTCGTCGAAAGAAAAAAAAAGCCATAGGCCCCACCCGTATGCGCATAGTGTGTTTGATTCCTGCGCGTTTCGCGCGCGCCGCACGGGTCCGGACCGTGCCGGCCTTCCAAGCTACAGCGTTTCCGTTTTAAAAATGACTAATAGTTAAAGAGAATTTTATACACCCGAGAATTAGCAAATTAATCTGAATGAGTGTAGCTGCAATCTTTCTGCAGTAGTAGCACGTACCATCACCGTCTATAAAACGATCAGACCGATGTTACCGCATGCTGCATGCGCCTAAGAAATGGCCGGGTCTGGATGCATGCATATATAGCGGTGAACACAGAAGCAGTCAGCACAGCGACATGGCCGGCTTTACCACCTCGGCGTGCGTGCATGGGCGGACCGGAGCCCGGAGGCGACAGAGGAAGCGCGGCAAGCTGGAAAGGGCTGAGCCTCTCTGACTCTCATGATCTCATCTCTCTCCTACGTACGGTTCTACTACTATGTTCTACTGGCTATAGCTCCTTGGACCATATATATGGTCCATGGTGTCAGATGGGGAATCCAAGTGATGAGCACCGAGCGATCTCCTCGAAAATCGCTACGTCACAGGCAGTGATCAGTGATGGCCCTGATGGGTACAAATCTCGGCGCAGCTTACACGCGAACAAACTTCAGAGTGTAAACCGTGTGCCATACAGGCAGCGGCTACCTTTCGGGACAGATCAGCCTCACCAAACTTTCTACGCACACTCCGGCAAGTGTTTGCTTATTTTTTCAGCGCCTAGCAACATAGGAACATAGCATATGCACGTAGGCCGGCCTCTGCGTTGTACAACTTCGATGCTGCAAATGGAATCAAGCTTACTAAGGGCCTCTTTGATAGCTTGTTTTAGTTTAGTTTTTGTTGGAATTGCAACTTTTGTTATTTTTATATACATCATTCACTTTATTTTTTGAAAATAATTTTTTTTACAACTTTGTATGGTTTTTCTCAAAGATCTCAAAAATATTTTTTTAATAATTTATTTAGCCTTTTTATACCACTTTCAAAGGTGGTCAAATTATGCCAACAAAAACTAAACTAAAACTAAACAAGCTATCAAAGAGGGCCTAAATCTAGCCAATGGGGAGCTATTAGGCCTCGTTTGTTTCAGATTAATGTAGCGTTGTGTTTTACTATATCAAATTTGTGATCCTCTTAAAATACGTCTTAACGAGTTCAAAAAATTATGAAAATTTTTTTTTACAAACTTTAAGAAGTACTATTTAAAACCCCACAAGAATGACTACAAAACATTACATCATTTGGCTTATACAAAAATAACAAAATTTCATTTAATTTAATCTGAAACAAACAAGGCCACCATTGCCATCTTTGTATCTTAGGGGCACTATTCAAATGAATATACGAAGGGAGGACATCAAATGGGCAAGAAATTAAATAGATAAAATATGGAATATAAAATAAATTAGATGGGTAGCGTATTGGACATCAAATAGCAAAAAAGAAGTTTTATCATTAAGCATAGCCTAATTTCGTGGAATATATATCATATCTAAAAAAGGGCCACAGATTGACAAGGGCATGATCGCATGAACACTAAAAGTAAGCTGATAATATGGCCCTAGATCAGATCATATAGGAAAAGTTATTTTGCTCGACGGCCATAATATGCTCAAATAATAAATTTAAGATCTAGGCACGACATCAGATTCTATGGAATATCACCGATAAATCTAATATTGTATGCTATTTTCTAATGTTATAAATAATAAATTTATTAACAAATATAGTATTACACATATAATTTTAATCTTTTGTACTGGAGTATTGTATAATAGTTTCTAAGAAGCTTATAAATTTTATTTTTTGACTTATAAAAGCTTATGGGGTGAACTTGGGGTCGGACGTCCGACCAAAAAAGTTTGGATCGAACGCCGCCCCAACCACGCAGCAGCAGAAGCAAAAAGTACAGCGAGCATGCAGCAGAAGCAAAAGCGCAGCACGTCAGGGGCATGCAAAAATAACGAGCCTGCATGCAAAAAAAACCAACGCCCCCTCTCTCTCTCCATGTTTTGCATGCGATGACATCGTCGCTGACGTTAGCGAAGATTTCTTTTTTCGTTTTTCTTTAAACGATCATAACTTTTGACTGGGAGTTCCAATCCACAAACCGTTTTCACCAACGTGTTTCTTGTATTTTTTCGAACAAAACAAGACCCATGTTGCTATATAAATTTTTACTGAAACAATTTATCTATACTAATGGAACAATTAATTTGGACTATTGGAACAATACGTCTAATACGATGGAACAACTTGGTATTTGGCCTGCTGGAACAATAGGCTAAGCCCAATTGGAACAATGCATTTGGTCTGATGGAACAACTTGCATACCTATTGGAACAATGTATTTGGTCTGCTGGAATAGTAAAAAGAAATGCCTACTAGAACAAGAAGGTTTGCCTACTGAAACAATAATTTTTGCCCGCTGGAACAATAAGGTTTGTGCTACAAGAACAGTTGAACGTTGCCTGCTGGAACAATAACTTTTGCCTTATGGAACAATAAATTTGTCTTCTGAAACAATAACGTTTGCCTTCTGGAACAAATAAAGGTTTTGACTACCGGAACAATAAAGTTTACCTACTGAAACAATAAAGTTTGTCCTACTGAAATAGTTGAGCTTTGCCTACTGGAACAATAACTTTTGCCTTCTGGAGCAATAACTTTTTGCCACAATAACTTTTGCCTTCTGAAACAAATAAGGTTTTGCCTACTGGAACAATAAAGTTTGCCTATTTGAACAATAAAGTTTGCCTACTGAAACAATAAAGTTCGTCTGTTGGAACAATGAGTCTAGCCTTCCGGAACAATCTATCTTGCCTAATGAAACAATGAGTCTAGCCTCTCGGAACAATCAATCTTGCCTGCTGGAACAACTTTTATACCTGTTGAAACAATGTATTTGGTCTGCTGGAACAATAGGCTAACGCCAATTGGAGCAATAGACTAGACCACAACTTGTAAACCTACTGAAGCAATCTATCTTGCTTGCTGGAACAATGAGTCTATCCTTCAGAAACAATCTATCTTGCTTGATGGAACAATTGTACCAATAAAAAATAAAAAATAAAAAAAATAAAAAATATTTAAAATGAGTTCATTAGGAATTTAGATGAATTATGAAATTTGTTCTACACAATTTGTACTCCGAATGAAAAAGATACAAAAAAGAGAAGGGGTTGGTTATATAATGTGCGCATGCTTGCGGCGTGGGTCACCAGAGAGAAGCAGACCCGGAAAGACACGCAGTGGCAGCAAAGCGCCTAGCTGGGTCAGTGTGAGATGCGTGAGGAGATGGGCTGCATGATGGGCTGCACGGAGGCCAAGACAGGCTCGGGCTGCTATATAAACAAGCGCGTGCTGCTGGGCCAGGCGTCCGATGGATCGGACGCCCGGCCAGAAGCATTTTACCTTATAAAATCAAGATAAAAGTTTATAAATGTCGTGGTATGTGAAAAACACTGTGGTACCAATCATACATTAATTGTATTGTAGTTTAATAAAATTAAATTAGTGCATTCGAATATGCGCTAATGACTAAATTGAAAATGCATAGAAACCTTTTTAAAAAATCTTAAAATGATGTGACATGTCGAGTTATTCCTTAAATGCACTTGTGACATATTTCAAACATGTTTATAAGGGTAATACAGTAAGAACTTATGATATATACTCATAATATATCAGGTTATCTCGAACTTTAATGTTCTTGTTCCGAAGACACTTACGTACATGGGAGCTAGATGTCAGCTAGTAAGGTCAAACATTTCTGAAAAAAATTATGAGTATCCCACGTCATATTTTAACTTTCATGGGATATGACACTCATGGGAGACTGATACCCCAGATGCCAAGGTAGCAACCAGCAGATGACCAACATCGGTGTCGAAGGTCGGAGGATGGTCATGATCGAGAGAGTTGGTCCAAGTGACCGAGTCCAGTTAGCCATTGGCAATAGCATTCTCGATGGCATAGTCATTGAGACAGATGGACACATCTGATTAAGTGGCCTCACGATTGGTTCCATCAATACTATCGACCGCTTGTGGCATGGATTGTATGTCGAGAGTGCTTTTCTCGACGGCACGACCGTTGAGAAGATAACATACCTCTCTCAACCTAGTTGTCTCGATGGCCGGCCATCAAGAATAGCCTCTCTTAGCAAACGGTTCTTCAAGCTCCCTCGATGGTTGGGTCGTCAAGATTCGGATCTTTTCATATAGTGTGCATGCTGATGGCAACTTGGCATGTAGGTGTTAACCGAAAATAGTGACGAGCTAGATGTATTTATATCCAGCGATCTTCTATTTCGTAACGTACACAGGACTGCACGCCAATATTTTATGCCTGGCTGGGTGGTGCATGGCTTGCGCAGCAACTACATATATTCAATGTGTCGGACTCTCGAATCTCCATTGATCGCCTGGACAATTAATGAACAGGGTATACAGAAGTGGGCACGTACTAGGGTGAAGGTAGCATGAATTAACGTTGTTAGACAGACAAGTTTGTCACGAGACTACAAGAGTTCAATTAAGCCCTGAATCTCGGTGAGGTACATCTGATAGAACGCTAGCTATAACCTATATATAATGTTTGCTCGAGACATACTTTCACGTCTGATCGATCGATGTGGTTTCCTTTTGGTTATTCCCTCTACCGTTAATCCATGTGACCCTGGTATTTGTGTCTCGTATCGTCGTCCAGGTGCGTCCCACTGCTCTCGCATAGTGAAGCATCTCTCTCTCTCTCTCTGTGTGTTGTCAAGAGGGCACAGTGATTCAGTGAAGCATTTCGAAACATAAACTCATCATGCGGTTGTAACGACTCTCTGTCCGCAGGATCTCCAGCTTCAATTCGGTTGTTAGATTTAATTTGAAAAGGAATAGTATTTTTTGCAAAGACTATGCATGAAAATAATGTTAAATTTTGTTTTGAAACTTTAAAAGAACCTTGCGCTTTCAAAGAACAATCGGCTATATGTTCGACTGCCAGTGCTATTTGAAATGTGGTGGCAATTTGTTTTCAAGCTAGAAATTGACCTATGAGTTTGGATGTTGCTTTTAAATGGTTTAAGCAAAATTGGCCTGAAGGGAGTAAGTTTGCTGGAGTGTGTATTCTGTCCATTCTATGGGCTATTTGAATTGGTTGGCAAGAAATAAGTGGTGCTTCGAAGGTTATGTGATTCATTCTCCTTTAACGATTTTGCATTCGGCTTGTGCTTTGATTGTTTATTGGTTAGGACTATATTCAGAGGGTGACAAAGACACTCTGCGGCTGGGGGTAGAACAGATGAAGAAACTACTTCTAAAGCTATCGAAGGATCAGGGAGATGGACAGGGGACGCTGAATTCAGACTGTAAAAGTGATGGAGGAAGATCAATGGGGAGCTTTGATTAGGAGTCTGGGATCTGTTGGCTAGAAATATTTCTGTAATAGGTGGCTTTTGTTTTTTTGGGGTATTGGAACTGGCTTTTGAAGTCTCAAGTGTGTTTGCATTGGAGGATAATTGCGTTGCTTATCCGGATGTTTTCTGGTAGTTTAAAACTTTTTGGGTTAGGGGAGATACATTGCTCCTTGGTTGTTAATTAGACTTTCTAATTCTGTTATTTGGAATGGAATTGGGGGTTGGTCCCCTTTTGCAAAAAAAAAAAAAATTTGTCCGGCTGCTTTCAGAAACCGAAAAATTATTAGAAATTGGTCTGCGGAGCTTTGAGAATAACCTTATATATACGACTTGGAAAAACCAAACGCTTGTCTTAAGAAAAAACAAATATACGATTACGACTGTAAGTTTTTTTAATAATATATTGTAATTCTAGTCAACCATGAATACAAATTTTAATATAAAGTACAAAGTAGATAAATTTGAACATAGGTTCAAAAAGTTAAGAAGAACAATCAAAACATAAAATTTTATTAAAATTTATTATTTCTCCGACCATAGTTGCCAAAGTCCTCTATGGTCATGGCCTCCAATGATTGGCGAACTTCAAAAATCACCTTAATTTTAATTATCATATCCATCCTTCTATATCGAACGATGTCTAATGTTGAGCAAAAATTATCATTTTTTACAGATCGTTTAGTGCAACATTTTGTAATAGTTTTTATGGTTTTGTGGGTTTTATAAAAGACATATATTTTAAAAAATTTAATAAAATTATTAGTGTTCCCGTATCTTTCTAAAAGACAATCAACTTTTGGTGCAAGCAAACAAAACAAAACAAAACCACGAATTATAAAAGGCCTTGGTGTATCATTTCACGACACTTCAAAAAGCCACCTCTCCAGTTCTCCTCAAAGATTCCGAAACCTAGCTAAACTAAACATTAGGGTCCCTCATAAATTCAGTCGTTCCAAGCTGATTCTTCCCCCACTACTAAAAAACTAGGCTAATATATCAGCACATCAGTACCGGTTGGATTGGAAACAGTACTGATGGTGACATTAGTACCAGTTCGTAGCAACAGTAGTGATTCGAAATTTGGTATCAGTTGAGGCAACAGTAAATATTTCTTTCACATGCGAGTACAGGCCAACTAGCACACGGGCTCATCAGTAACGATTTGTATTACAAGTCGGGTATGCATGTGCTAGTTATATTAGAGCGCGTGGGTGGGTGAGTTAACTAAATGAGTGAGGTGTGGGTCACAAAAAAAGAATAGATGCTGGGCGAGTCGTGTTTCTCCTAAGATTTTATCTTTTTCTAAAGCAAGTATAGGCTTCTTTAGTAATGTTTGGTTGAACCGGTAGCCTAGCAGTTAGGGATGGCAAAAATACCCATGGGTCTGGGTACCCGCGGGTACCCGACCCGATGGGTCTGGGTTTGGGTCCAGGTTTGGACCCATGGGTATTTTGCTTCGGGTCCGGGTCTGGGTCCGGGTTCAGTTTTGGACCCATGGGTACCCAGACCCGGATCCGATTGGAGTGATTGCCACATATCTCTGCACCCTTCGGCCCAAACCTCCCTTCGGCCCAAACCTCCCTTCCCCCTCCCGTTCCCCAAAGGCCCAAACCTCCCAGTCAAACATATCTCTCACTCCCGTCATTCCCCAAAGGCCCAAACGGCCAAAACTCCCTTCGGCCTCTTCCCCTCTTCACGCCGCCTCTCATCGGCTCTTCCCCCAAATCCCCAATCCCCATCTCCTCCTCCACGGCGCGCGGGCTCCTCCTCCACGGGGTCCTCCATGGCGGCACCGCTCCCTCCCCGATGGCGGCCTTGGGCTCGGCCTCCACCTCCAGGCAATGGCGGCCTCCTCCTACCATGGCCTGGCCTCCTCCTCCTCCCGTGGCCTGGCTTCCTCCCGATGACGGCGGGCTCGGCTCCTCCTCCAATGCAGCGGTCGGCCTCCTCCCACAACAATGGCTGTGTCTGTGGCAGCGGCCTCCTCCTCCCCGCGGCGCGACCTCCCTCCCGGCAGCGCTTCCTCCCGAGACCCGACGGTTGTGGCTTCCATCCTCTCTGTTGGTGAGACTAGACCGATGGGTACCCATTCGGGTCTGGGTACCCATCGGGTCCGGGTCTGGGTCTGGGTTTGGACCCGTGCACACGTTCGGGTCCGGGTCTGGGTCTTTGTCTCGGGTCCCGGGTCCGGGTCCACGGAAGCTGGGTCCCGGGTCCGGGTCCACGAAAGCTGGACCCGGAGGTACCCGGACCCATTGCCATCCCTACTAGCAGTGCCCCTTCTCAGCTGTCAGCTCTCCTTGTCTAGGCCTTGTTTGTTTTAGATTAAATTAAATTAAATTAAATGAAAATTTGTTATTTTTGTATAAGCTAAATGATATAATGTTTTGTAATCATTCTTGTAGGGTTTTAAATAGTTCTTCTTAAGGTTTATAAAATATTTTTTCATAATTTTTTGAACTCGTTAAAATGCATTTTAAGGAGGTCATAAATTTGCTACAGTAAAACACAACTTAACGTTAATCTGAAACAAACAAGGCCCTAGCTTGGTTTTGCTTCTGACCAGTCACACGGCCAGCGCATAGTATGCGCACTGCACCAAAACGCAGCGTACATACTACAAAAGAACCCAGCTTTTCGACCATTTCATGCCTATTCTACTAGGTGCAGCCGTGCAGGGCCGAGAGGGGCAGACCTGTCTGAGTGTCACTGCCCAAGCACAGCGCAACCTCTCTCTCACTCTCTTTCTCTCAGTGCCTACAGTTGCATGCGGCGCCCAAACCTTATCCTTCCTCCTTCTCGCCACCGCTCTGGAGAAAGAAACATACGAATGCCACCAACCCGAACACACAGCAACAGCAGTAGCTAGCAGCTCAGAAACCTCATACGCGCGTACAGCCAGTGGAGCCAGCAGTAGCATAGCACTCACTAGTCGCTCGCTAGTCGCTACTCAGCGGCAGCAAAGAGGCGAGATAAAAGTAGAGCGGGGCAGCGTCGCCGGCGCCAAGAGCATCGCGACACCGAGAAGCGGCCGCGCCGCGAGCGGGGGGAGACGACCGGCCGGCCGACCGCCGATCATGACGTTAGTGGACGCGCTGCGCAGCGCGCCCGGCGACACCACCGCGCTCATCTACGACACCTTCAACGCCTCCGCCGCCGCGGGCTTCCTCTTCGACAATGCCGCCGCCGCCGCGCACCTGCAGGCGGCGCCGGAGCTGGCCGCGGCAGCGTCCGAGGAGAGGCCGGCGGCGGCGGCGGGCAGGAGGAAGGGGCGACGGCGGGCGAGGAGCTGCAAGTCGAGGGAGGAGGCCGAGAGCCAGCGGATGACGCACATCGCCGTGGAGCGCAACCGGCGGCGCCAGATGAACGAGTACCTCGCCGTGCTCCGCTCGCTCATGCCGGAGCCCTACGTCCAGAGGGTACGTACGCGCACCCACCTCGGCAGTCGGCACGGCACCTCGTCGCTTTCCTTGCTAGCAAGCCGACATTACTTCAAGTCGAGCGTCCATTTCCCTCTCCTGTTCTGCATCTGCGTGTGCCCCCCGTTCGTCAAAGCACACGAAAGCGATGCCGGAGCAACTGGCGAGAGCGAGATAGATTAATGGTGAGAGAATATTTTGTTTGGCCGAAAGAGACCCGCCATTGCTATCGATCGAGGTAGCATGGCCATGGACCCATGGTGCTCTCTCTTTTCTGGGTCAAATATGCCTGTGCAAGTGTGCATACAATACATTTATATTGTCTCTCTTCTCTTCAGTCTTCACTGCTCGATCCCTTCTTCTCGGTAGAAGCATCCATTCCTGGACAGACACCGGCGCACTAATGTGTCGTGTGACTCGTGTCTACTGTCTCCCATGTCATTAATTTCACTCGCTCTAGTTCTTGCAGAGTGGATTGATTGCTCGATGAGATCCATGTACTTTCCTGACAAAATCAATGCTTCCTTGAAATCTTGCAGGGTGACCAAGCGTCGATCGTGGGAGGCGCAATAGAGTTCGTGAAGGAGCTCGAGCAGCAGCTGCAGTCCCTGGAAGCGCAGAAGCGGAAGCTGCAGGCTCATCAGCACAAGGCCAAACGCGACGCGCCGCCGGCGCACGCCTGCCGCGACGCCGCCGCCACGGCCACCGCCTGCATGGAGTCCACGAGCAATTGCAGCAGCAGCGTCACTGATGTTGACGCCGCCGCCGCCGCCGCGCCCGACGCGCCCCCGTTCGCGCACTTCTTCACGTTCCCGCAGTACGTGTGGTGCCACTCGCCGCGCGACTCCACCGCCACAGCTGCGTCGTCATCCTCCTCCTCGGCAGCGGCAGGCCTCCAGGCGCCGCCGGAGAGCCACCGCCCCGGGGTGGCCGACGTCGAGGTGAGCCTCGTCGACACGCACGCCAGCGTCCGCGTCATGTCGCCGCGGCGGCCGGGGCAGCTGCTCAAGCTGATCGCCGGCCTGCAGGCGCTCCGGCTCACCGTGCTTCACCTCAACGTCACCGCGCTGGACTCCCTGGTGCTCTACTCCGTCAGCGTCAAGGTACGTGCGTGCGCCTGCGTCCCACTCCCACTGCACGTCTACTATCACTGTGGCCGTTTCGGCTGGAACCAGCGATAGAATCCAAAAAAGTCGTAAACCTCCGATAGAGGGTTTGAAATGTCCAAAAGGTTATTAAAATTGTTTTCAAATATTTTAAAAAACCATTAAAAGCTTTATAAAATTATTATAAATAATTACAAATTGCTGTTGTGTTTGGTTTGTAAAAAATAATAAATTTTTAGTTGTAGTTTCAAATTTTTAATTTAACTGAATTTTTTTTTTCAGCTTTCTAAACGCCAAGTGCCACACTTATTTTCTCCGATTCAACAGTTCCTACATTTCATACACTCGTCCGTACCAACGCATCTGTGCCACGGCTAGCTCTCACGTTGCTAGGCTCTCGGATGGAGCGATAGATTCACTGAAGTTCGTCTGTCTCTACGCGTATGATCCAGGAATCATTTGTTCATGAGCTCTAACTTGCCTGGAAACAGAATTAATTAGCAACTAATCAATTGCTAATCCGTACCACAGCTAGCCAGCGACGCTCGGTGTTTGATGCGGTGTCTGAAAAGAAACCGGTGTCAGATAGTATTCCCCTGCCTGCGCTGGCTGCTCTCGGATGGATCGACCAAACATCCATGGCTCATCACATCGGCGCAGCTCGCTCGAATCCGGCGCATTATTGCTCGAGGGCGGATCGAATTCGAAAGGAAATTTGAAAAGTTCGATCGGAATCCGATGGACTTGACAAGAACCCTGGACACCTGAGTCTTTTCTTGCTTCCCCTTTGACCGGCGGTTTCAGTGGCCATTGCCCTCGGTGGGCTCCTCTGCCATGGTGAGCTGCTGGCTGCAGCTCAGGACCTGTCAATGGCGTCATGTCTCAGTCTCCGACACTTCACGAAAAACACTGTTGCTCCTATGTTTGACATGAAGCGATTGCCAGCGAGAATCTCTCCTCTCCCTGAGCTGGAGGAAGGGACTGTGGATTGAGACTCGCGTCGAGAAAGGAGGAGAAAAGGCTAGGCAGGCAGGTACGTAGCTCAATGGGTAGTTTGCCATGGCTAGCTGCCTGCGTCAGTTCCCCTATGCGCATCTCTACGACTCCACCGCAGGATGCAGATTCGCCATGACCGGCGGCCGTGGGCCCGTCCGCCCGTGGCACATGCGTCATGTTCATCAGTTCTTTCTTTTTGCTTGTGCTAGCTCGGGTGCTCGATCTATATGTTCATGCATTCGTATTTTTGCTGAATCATTTCGCGTTCACGCTGCAGGTGGAGGAAGGGTGCGGCCTGACGACGGCGGACGACGTCGCCGCGGCGGTGCACCATGTGCTCCGCGTCATCGACGCGGAGGCCGCCTCGGAGCAGCTGCTCGTCGCCCGGCAATAGGCGGCGGCGGCGACCGGCGAGGAGAGAGTGGGCAAATTTCCATGTAGCCATGGCGCGCCCATTCGTATTGCCGTAGCGGCCGGTTTGCATATCGCGCCGCTGTTTTTTTTTTGGCCGCGCTACGCTTTGCCGTGTCCGGTGGAAGGTGGCGGTGACGCGGCCGGTGTGCCGGTGTAGTGGCCTCCTGGCCCGTCGGTTCAGGCTTTGAGCTGCAATGTTTACGCGTCTATTTCGCTGAGTCTGGGACGCATGGTTGCCTTGCCCGCTCTCGGAAAAGAAAAAAGGTCCTTTCGAATTCGTACTAGTTTTGTCATTGGGCTTGATTCGAGCTTAGATTTAGCGTGCTCGGCCTACTTGGGCTTGGTCTCGGATCTAATTGGGTTCAAGTAATAACTAGGCTTGGTTTGGGCTTGGGGGACGCAATAATACCTTGATTTGTATGGTTTTGCAAGGAGAATGCACCACTGGTCTGTTGTTGGAACGTGCCCCATTTCATCCAGCACATGCAACCAATGAATCAACAATGGTCAGTATAGAACTCATGTCAGCACTCATGTTCAAGCTCGATATTAAAAAGACTTTCGACTCTATGTCCTGATCTTGCCTCCTTTACAACCTTCGAGCCCATGGTTTTGGCTATCGCTGGTGAGATTGAATTGCTTTCATCCTCGTTTCATCCTCTTCCGGAATCCTCCTCAACGGGTTCCCATGCGACCACATACCCCACTACCACGGCCTCCGTCAGGGAGACTCCCTCTCCTTTTTCCTCTTCAACCTCGCCATTGAGCTCCTACACAGAATCCTTTCCTTGGCAACCCAAGCGGGCATCCTCTCATCTCTCATAGACGTCCCTGCTGACCTTTGGGTTTCCCTCTATGCTGATATTCGGTAATTTTTATCACCCTGATAAAAAAAGGTCTTTGCGCTTGCCTACATCGTGCAACGTTTTGGAAATATCACTGGATTGTGCACCAACTTCAACAAGAGTCATGTGGTTCCCATCCGCTGTGAGGGTCTTGACCTAGATGACATTCTTGATGTTCTCTCTGCCAAGTGTGTTGCCTTTCCCACACCTACCTAGGGCTTTTGTTGGCCATCAAGAAACTGCGGCACGTCCACTTCCAGTCTCTCATCGACAAAGTCACTGGGAGGCTCAGTGGCTGGCTTGGGCAGCTACTCTCAAGAGGGGGCAGGCTCACCCATCTCAAGTCCGTCCTCCCCGCCATCCATTTATACTCTCTTGGTCACCGTTCCCCCAAAGTCGGTGATCGTGAAGATTGACAAGATTTGCCGCTCATGGCTCTGGCGTGGTACTACTCGGCATCGGGGATGCACTGTTGTGTCAGCTGGAAGATCGTCTGCTCCCTAACTGTTGTAGGTGGCCTCGGAGTTCTCGACCTCCGGTCCTTTGCTAGGGCCCTCCGCCTTCGTTTGCTCTGCCTTGCCAAAACCTACGATAATTGAACTTGGGCTGATAGCCCCCTGCCCATTGAGCCGTTGGATGCTGCTTTGTTTCGAGCTGCCACAAGCCTTGCCTTGGGCAATGGGACAACCTTCTCCTTCTGTAGCGATGCCTAGCTTGATGGCCACCAACCACGTGAACTCGCTCCGATCATTTGTGCCACCTTTGCTAGAAAAAACAAGTCGGTGGCCGATGCCCTTATGGACAGCAACTGGCTTTCTGACCTGCGTCGCAACTTCGGCCCCTCCACGATCATTGAGTTGGCTTCCCTTTGGCGGTGCTTGCACCCCGTTCTACTGTAGCACAATGAACCTGATCGCACCATTTGGCGTTTCACCAGTTGTGAAGAATATTCCGTCGCCTCGGCTTACCGGTTGCAGATCCTCGGGTGGACAACCTCGGCTTTTCATCGATTGTGGAAGCTTTGGGGGTCTTCTAAATGCAAGTTCTTCGTCTAGCAACTACTTCAAAAGAAAGTAATGACCACGAATGCTCTGTTACACAGGGGTGTCTCCAACAAATATTTTCGTGTGCTTTGCAGAAGGAATCTGGAGACGCCCAAGCACCTCTTACTGACTTGTAGTTTCCCTGCCCAAGTGTGGTCTTTTCTAGCCTACAAATTACGCCTGCCCGGGCTCAGCCCCGCTTCCTGGACCAACTTGGCTTGTATCTTGACCTGGTGGACTGCTGATTTGCGAGCCTGTCTTGCCAATGGATCTACCTTCATCGCTCTCGATATCGTCTGGTGCTTGTGGCTAGAGCACAACAGCCGTATCTTGAAGGGTGTCGAGCGACCTCTTTCGATCTTTTTAGACTCTCTCATCGATGATCTAGGCCTTTGGGAGGTTGCAGGAGCCAATTTGTAATTATGTAGCTTCTCTTTCACGCCTGGGGGTGGTCGTCCTTTTGTTTATTTTCACCCTTTTTTTCTTTCTTTGTTGTTGTCGCTTTTGTACTAAGGCTTCGTCCTTTTCATTCCTCCTTTAATTAACACAAGGCAACTCTCCTGCCTTTCCGTAAAAAAAAAAAAGGTATAGAACCAGTGCACCGTTACACACATCATGTGCACAACCTTGCACGAATGGTTACAGAGGAGAGGACGGAGGAAGTTGAAGGAATTATATGCCCAATTGACAATCATAGACCACATCGGATGTGAGCTCAATGATATGTGGGACCACGTATGACGTGGGCTACATGGACCATGTGAGACATGGGCTATGGACCGGGTTAGGGCCTCTAATGTAGAGGGCCCACGGTGAGACTATAAAAAGGAGGCGGTGGAGATGCACGAGAACTCTCTGAGGAAATTAGGTTTTCTCTCTCCACCAAACCCTAGCCGTCACCTCTCTCCCTCGCCTGCGACCGGCGCTAGCATGTCGCCGTGGCAGATTCCGATCACCAGATGTGTGTATTCCTGTAGAGGCGCAACACTTGGGGCACTGGCTTGATCAACCGCAAGACGAACCGAAGAAGACGGCGTGATCTGTTCGTGTCCAGTTTCTAGCCGCGACCTGTTTCGCAGATTCCCGTTATTCCAGAGGGAATTTGGAAATGGGACTGGATGCGTTGGAAAGCTCTCGTCGTGGGCTTGTCCGTAGTGTCCAAGATCATCGAAAACAGACTCCGGACGAGGCCGGGGCGTCCTTTTGAAGACAGGCTGCGCGGAGAGGTCGCGAATCTCAGCGAGCTCGTAGACCTCGCCGACGACGGCCGTGCCATGGGGATCGGCCAGGGGCACCTCGTGGGGTGTTGAGGACCAGCGAGGAGGAGGCGATTGGATCGCCATGAACGACTACTTCCGTACAACTACGCGCAGATCGATTGAACCGGCTTCATCGAACCGTCTTCCGCTGCACTGCGCATAGAGAGGTAACGCGATCTGTGGTCAATTACTTGCAGGGGGTCCTGGGTCTTGGCGGTAGAATTTTAATTCTGTGCTAGCGTAGCGTCCGCGTTTCCCTTCAGAAGTAGCATAAAGGAAGGTGGCGGTCCCCACCACCATGGCTAATGAAAAGGTGAGTTGGAGCTAGAGAACCACTAGAGGCGATCGAGGTCTTGGTGGTAGTGGAGACCAATGGAGAGGCGACCAAGCGAGGGCTACAACTAGATGGTCACAATCGGTGGATGGTGGTAGATCAACAAATCATTGTCGCCACCAGTTAGGGTATCGACCAATGCCTTATTGCTGAATTGCCTATGTGAGAGCCAGTTGTCGAATAAAAGTTTCTAGGATTAAGGCTAAGGACGACAGAGAAAGGCACATAATTGTGCACCTTAAGGCTGATGGGGACGTAGGAATGTACAATGTGAGTGGTTAGGTGGGTTGTGGGCTTGTGGTTGTAGCAATGTTCTATTGGTTGGACTCATAGTGCATTGGCCGATGGGATGTACACTTGAGTTTGACTTAAAACATAACCGAGCTTTACTCCTCACTCGAAATCTGCTCATCTAAACCTTGAGTTCGATCCAAGATCAAACCAATCTCGACTAGCTCATTGAGCCAAAGCTTTTGGTGGGAGGCAATGGCTCAACTGCTCTGAGGCTTCAAGGCCGTGGTGTGAGGTGTCTCGGATAAAGGTCAAGGTTCTTTAATTTGAAAGTTTCTTAGACGAAAGATTCTTTTGATGTGACTTGGAAAAAGAGGGCTAAATACAACATAAAGCGAAAAAAGAAAGATATCCAAAATAATGGTGGTGAAGAAGCATTTTTAACTTGGATACACACAAGTTGCAAGAACTACTTCATCAGTTCCGAGCCCATCATGCACGATACAAGTTACTCCCAAGCTCCTAAGAAACACAATAGCTAGGATAAAACAAACCTCTACAATTGAGAGATTTAGTAATGGAGCTAACTGATATGAGACTAACAGGAAAATTACGTATATGGAGAACCGACGATAAGGACAATTTCTTTGTGCAATGGATGGATCCATGTCATGTGATAGGAACTATGCATCCGTCAACTACATGTACTTTATCCTTACTTGGACATGAAGTATAGGAAGTAAATAGATGAGTGTTGGTGATTGGTAAACGGCTTATCTTGAAGCAGGCCTTGGGCCGATTCCGTACCGGCCCACCACACGAACAGAAGACCAAGCAGGCTATCCCTGGCCGTACTAAAGAAGCCACCTAACTCGCTCGTGGCTGCCCCGGGCTTGACTAGGTCAAACCGTGCGGCGCCGTGTCCCTCCCGGGCTATCCCTTAGCCCGGGAGAAGGTCCCTCGGGTGATCCGCTCACCTGTGGGCAGGTGGCGACAACTGTCGTGGCCCACTATGCTTTCTCGGCCTTGGCCAAAGCAATCAGATATCTCGAGGACCCCAGCCAGGGAAGTACCTGTGACGATCTGTCTTGTCGTTTGCCCTCTTTGGCGAGCGGCAGATGGTTGTTCGCTTCTGCGACGCCCCAACGGGTGGCGCTTGAGCCTTCGGTCGATCAAGGCCATATTGGGGATAAAGGAAAGTGCTTTCCCAAAAAAGTTCTCTCCTTGAGCGGGCATGTTAAGACAAACACGTGTTCAGTACTAACCCGACCAGCCTCTCCCTGCAGGCTCGATACCCGACAGGACCCTATAACAAGACAAGAGCCTAGCCACTAAAGCAAAGACCAGCGCGGGGCCCGCCTTATCAGCCTCGGGCGGCCCATCGCGCCTATAAAAGGAGGATTCCTGAGCGATCGAGGAAGACCCCCCGATCCGATTCCATCTGACTCAAGCCCAAGCAACACCTGCATCCGAAGCTTCCTTAGCGAGTAGCTTTAGTTCCTAGCCACCTTCATTGTAAGCTCGGGATCGGTGCCTTCAAGCCCGGTCTCGGCACCCTTGTACTGTTTCCACCATATAATCAACTAAAATTTGGAGTAAATCATTACCCAGCAGTGGGGGCTCGAACCAGGGTAAATCGACCTCGTCTTCATGGTTTGTGTTTCCTCTATTCCTTTCTTGCATTGTACTGAGGACCTGTACTCAGATCATCAAGTCGCACCAGGCCCTTGCCCGGAAGCCCTATGACCCTAGCCCTCCGCGAGCTTAGCCGCCACCCGAGTTCTTGAGAAGGGTCGTCGTTGGGCCTCGCTCAACTACAAATTAAATCTGCGGTCCGTGGACCACTGCTCTTCAGGAGCGTGATTCCCAGACACCGACAATGAGAGTATCCCATAATATTGTTAGTGGGTTCAATCTCAAAGATCCAATGCTTTGATTGAGTTTTGGATGCAAGGGATGGGATTCTTTATCTTGCGAAGTAACATGAAAACTAAAAGCAATTTTAAAGGAACCTTGAGTGGAAGAAGGGCCTTCAAAGAGTTTAAGTTTGGATTTAAATACTTGTCCAATGGATGTGTCGGTTATGCAGGAATCGCTCTCGAAGAGCGGCGGGTCCACGGACCGGCAGAGCAATTGTGGTTGGTGTGAGGCCGCGACAACCCTTCTCAAGCGGCCGGGTGGCGGCCAAGCTCATGCGGAAGGCTAGGGCAGCGGTCTTCCCGGACAAGGGCTGTGCGACTAGGTGATCCGGCAGATCCTTCAGACGGTGGGAAGGCGGGAGGACGATGCAAATCGTGGAACACGAGTGATTTACCTGGTTCGAGCCCCACCTGCCGGGTAATAGCTCTACTCGATCTTGTTGACTATATGGTGGAAAAGCAGATCTGAGTGCCGGATCGGACACAGGCGCCGATCCCGAGCTTCTGATGGTGGCGGCTAAAGGCTAAGGCTACTCGTGGAGAAACTTCGATGCCAATGTTGCTTGTGCTTGGACCAGTGGAATCGGATCGAATTCGGTGTTGATTGGCCGTCCTCTCGCAATGTCCAGAATCCTCCTTTTATAGACGCCGTGGGCCTGAGGCGATCTGGCGGGCCCAGCGCTGGTCTTTGCTTTAGTGACGAGGTTCTTGTCTCGTTCTAGGGTCTGTCGAGTATCGAGCCTGCGAGGAGTTTGGTCGGGTTAATCTTGAACACGTGTTTGTCTTGACATGCCTGCTCAAAGGGGAGAACTTCTTTGGGAAAGCACTTTCCTTTATCCCCAATATGGCCTTGATCGACCGAGCCAGCTCTGCGCCACCGTTAGAGCGTCGTGTAGCGCGAACAACCATCTGCTTTACGCCAAAAGGGCAAACGACAAGACGGACTGTCACAGTACTTCTCCCGGTGGGGTCCCCGGAAGATCTGATGCGTTCCGGTCAAGTCCGGAGAAAGCATGGCGGGCCATGACAGCTGTCGCCACCTGCCCACGAGCGAGCGAATCACCCGAGGGACCCTCTCCCGGGCTACGGGATAGCCCGAGAGGAACACGGTGTCGCACGGGTTTGACCTAGTCAAGCCCGGAGGCGCTGCAAACGAGTCAGGTGGCTTTGTTGGTACGGCCGGGAGCGGCCTGCCTGGTCCTCTGTTCGCGTCTTGGGTCGATACGGGATCGGCCTAAGGCCTGCTTCAAGGTGGGCCGTTTGTCAATCACCAACAGGATGCGGTGTGGTTAGCTTGATCCCAATTTTTGATTTGTGTTCCCCCTTGCCTAAATACTCCTTTTTACCATCCAAGTTGGTAACCATGTAACTTGAAAACATTTGTCTTTGTTGCTTACTTTTTTTTACAATGGTTACACACCCTTACTCTTGCCTTGCCCATGAAAAATTTCTGAGCAAGTCTTGTTTCCTTCTCCGTCACACTAGAGACAACATCCTCTAAGTTAGGCCACTTAGGTTTGTAGAAGATTAACTAATGACAAAGATCATACTTTAGATCCAAACCATCTAAGAAAAGCTTACTCACAAATGTCTAAAACCATTTGTCGTGAATGACTAAATATTTCTTATTATCGACCAGCTCAATTAGATGGAGGTAGTATAAGGCTCAGCATAGCTTCTTCATCTCTCCAGTGTACTCACTAGCGGATCTTAGGGCTTCTTTCATATTTCATTATTCATGCATGATTTGGATTGTATGCATCTTGTTTAATTTCCCCTGCAAATTACTTCTCTAAGGTTGACCAAACTTCAACAACAATAATCATAATTTCAACTTTCTTACAAATTGTTTCAACTATAAGACCCAATACAAAACAAGCTAATGGCACAAAGGTCAAGTAGCAACAAACAAATCTTTGAGACAAAGAGGGTACTAGCACCTCCTACTGTTCAGCACACCAACAAATAGATAAAGGTCTTGTTTGTTGGAGCTGAAAGTTGCTGAAACCTTAATATGAAAAGTTGTGACCCCTCGAAAGACATCTTAAAGACGAGGCACCGAGCAGTACAACATCTAGATTTTGTGTATAAGAGATAGTGAGCGCAAGGTAAGAGGAGGAATAAAACAACAATGAATGTAGGGAAAATTTTCTTTTTCATCTACTACCTTCTTTCAATGTGGGCCAAATTCAAAAAAATCTAAAAAATTCTAAAAAATTCAAAATACAAAAAACATGGTGAGGGTCTGTAGATGAATTTAAACATTAGAAATAATAAATAAACATTTAAAATTATAACTATAGTTTAAAAATATAAAACCATAATTTCATGTAGATGTCCATAAAAATATTTAGCCATTTTTAAAATAAGGTAGGATTCACAAATAGTTGAATTACTACCTCTGATTGTGCCACGTCACCCCTAGGGGAAAAATTTTAAAAAAATCTAAAAATTTCAAAATGCACTTGTGTCTTATGAAACTAATACCGCGTGCCACGGGTTTGTAAAACTCGCTGGTATCCCTGCTTCATGAATGACCCAAACCAGCAAGGTCCAGTATGCCAGATTGAGGAGTGACATGTATTGGATTGATCCAACATTTTTTTTACTAGGTTGAGTACATTTTTTCAGGTTGGAAGACTCAAAACCACTCAGATATACTAGGTCGAGTAAAAGTTTCAGGGATATAACATTTTTGAGGGTGCACTTAGTTAATTAGCAACTGCATCAGCCTAACCTCCACCTGCAATTTGACGTATGAAAAACACAAGTTATTTAGAGGACCGACACCTAACCACAGTATGCCCACCCACATTGTTGAACGCAGCAGAAGCACGGATGAAGGGGATGTGTTGCCAAACCACTACTCGTCAGGCATTATTAGCAGGAAGGCATTGGTCACCCAACAAGATCAAACATCTTCACAGCATCAGCTCCTGATTCAGGCTGAGTCAAGAGATCAGTGTGGCCAGATGATTGTTCTTATACTGACTGGCAACTAGAATGTGATGGCAAATGGACACAAGAGCAAGGGGAAAGAAGAACTGGAACAGCCACTACTGCTGAGCTCACTGATGATCCGGATTCCAGAGAGAATGCTTTGGGGCAGAATCCAATCGTATAGAGAGGGGAGTGGCAAAATGGAAGAAGAAAGAAAGAAAGAAAAAAGAAGATTTGTTTTGGCAATCCCTATACAGCTATCCGGTAGAAAACACCGAGCAGGTGCAGGAGATCTCACCAGTCTGCAGACTGCAGGAATCGCAGAGACTGCAGGAGTCGCAGAGAAAGAAGGATTTCGCCGATTGTGGCATCTGCCGCTGTGCGGATTGATCTCCACCGGAAGCACACAAAAAGATCATCTTGTGATCTTGCTGTCACTGTGTTCTAGTAAAAAACAACAGCCTGAATCTGAATGTTACTGCCTCACATTGGAAGAACTGAATCCTTCCCTCTGCCGCTCTTGCTGCTGAAGCACGACCTCCCGACCGGCGGCGCCAGCCTCTTCGTGGGCGCAAGGCTCGCCGCGTCGGGCAATGAGCGGCCGCCGCCGCCGCCCCCCTTGCTGTGCTCGCCGTGGCACCGCCGTGAGGACCCCGTGGCGTCCGCCAGGAGGCCGCTCTCCCTGGCCACAATCAGCTCGTCCTCTAGGCTGGCCTGCAGCACGTCGGCGATGGACATACGGCCCTCGCGGTGCGTGTCCGATAGCGACGACGACGACGCCCTCACCGGCGGCGCGCCGCCGTCTTCCTTGATCTCGACGATGCCATTGGCCTCCTGGTCGCCGCCGCTGTTGCCACGCGCGGCGTTCTGGGGCCCGGCGCGCACATGCTCCGGCGAGTGGTCGCCGACCGTCAGAACCAGCTCGTGGCTGTCGACTCTCCGACCGCCCTCCGGCGACGGCGACGATGAGCCCATGCCCACGGCCACAAAGGCGATGTTGCAACGGCAGAGAGGGCAGTTGGAGTGCGACTTGAGCCAGGTGTCGATGCACGGGACGTGGAAGGCGTGGCTGCACTTGGGCAGCAGCCGAAGGCTCTCGCCGTCGCGGAACTCGCCGAGGCAGACAGAGCAGTCGGTGCTGTCGACGAAGCCGCCGCCTCGCGTGTACTTGCACACGGTGATCTTGTTGATCAGCGTCTCGTCCAGCCCGTCCGACGCCGACACGCTCCACGGCTCCTGGCTCCGGGAACCGCCATGGCCGCCTTCGCCGCCGCTGCCGGCGGCGGCCGCCGCGCTGGAGCCAAGAACCCTCCTCCGGAGGGAGCTGAAGGTGCCGCAGTACTTGGAGATGATGGTGTAGTAGCTGACGAGGAGGAAGGCGCTTGCGAGCACCCCTATGATGGCGATGACGAGGGGCGAGAAGGCGGGGCCGGAGGAGTCGTCGGCGCCGGGGCTGGCGAGGTCGAACGCCGGCGGCGGGGGCGGGAAGATGAAGTAGCACCACTGCGGGCAGTACATGCTGCACAGGCCCTGGGAGCAATCCCTGGTTGGCTCATAGGGCACAAACGTAGGCTGCGGCCCAAGAATCGTAGGAGGAGAAGAGGCCATTGCCGCCATGAGAGACAAAATCTCAATCACAGCAGCAGCAGAGCACTAGTTAGAAGAAAAAAGCAGCTGAAGAGAGAGCATCCAAGAAACAAAGATGAGCAAATCTCTACCATCTCAGACTGCCAAGTTCTAGTACGAGAAGAGGATCTTTATGAGCTTCTGGTCCAACAAACTGCGGTTACGAGAAATGTGGGGAGAAAACAGAGAGAGAAACAGATGCTGCCACCGGCTGCTACTCTCATGATCTCAATCCTCTGAGCACTCTGAAGTCTGAACTGCTGCTTGCTGCCACTGGGACTCTGGGAGGAATGAGAACCAGACGAGTCTGCTTGTTTGGAAAGCAAAGCATTTTGGGAGCGGTGGAACCTGAGCTGAGAGAGGGAGACGGAGGTGGTTGCGACTTGGGACCTGGGGGCGGTTTGGTGCCATATAGTGCTTCTCTCGTTTCTTTTCATTCCATTTCGTTTCCATCTGCTGCTTTCTGCCTTCCTCCTTTGCTTCCTTTGCCTCTTTTTCGGATACATGACACGTTTGAGCTTGGGATGGCAGTTCACTACAGTCTACAGTGAAGTGATGCAGCAGCAGCAGCAACGCAGTCTGATTTCCTGATTTCTAGAACAGAGGAAGAAAATGGAGTCTTTGGTGAGTGGAGAAACTTGGGGGTAAAACTGATGTATTTATCCCCATTCCCCAGCAGCACGCATAGTCCTGTTATTTACTGGGCAATTGCTTTTTTGTCATTCTCAACATTGACGTTTACCATTTTGCCATACTGATTTATTATAATAGACATAGATGGATCCATATATCATAAACATAGAGTGGTAAAATGGTAAGAGCGCATCCAATAGAGTAGCAAAAAAACAATTTTCTGATTATTTACCAAGTTAATGTGCAAGAATACATGCTAGTACACAACACTTGCACACCTACAAAACCGTTCACATTTTCCTATAGGACAAAGAAGGATGACTTGTTTATGAACAGATGGCCATTGGCCAGCGTTCCCTTCAAGTCGGCCTCGAGTCAAAATGTAATCACATCACATGTTTGGTGGCCTAGAGCAAAACACCTCACTAATTAATTGCGCAGAGCACCTTGGTTCTTAGTTTAAAGGCAGCTTATTTTGTCGGTCAAAATCGCAATGAAAAGATAAAGAGTGGGAGATTTCTAAGTTTTAACAAGCACCTGGATTGTTGTAGACCGTTGATATAATTTAATCCAAAGGGTTTTCGTTATGTCTTAATGCCTAGGGGACAAGAGCCCATCCATGGAAAATCAATTAATCATTTTAATTTCCACTAATGCATATATGGAAAGTCATTGATACATTTGATCTTTAGTCGTTCATGATCAATGGAGTAATATGCATGATGGTTTGACATATCAATCAAAATATTTATATATGTATATACACGCGGTTACGAGTAGAACTTTCTAATTCATTGGATTCGTTCAAATATGATAGTTTGAAATTTTCAGCATCAAATTATTTAAAAAAAATAAAAAAGAAAGTTTGAAAACCTGAAATTATTCATACTTTACATTTAAAATTTCAAACCAAACTTTTGGATTTTGGGGACTTTCAAATTTGAATTCTGGTACTTGAATTTTGGACATGAAATTTCAAAAAATTGGCATTTTTATACATTCAAATGTGAAAATTCATATCTAACTTTTTAAAAATGTTATACAATTCAAATTGAACCTTTAGTTTTGTAAATTCAAAAGTTTTAATTGGAATTTTCAAAATTCAAACTGAAGTTTTATATTTTGAATTTGTATTTCCTTTAGATTTCTTAGATGATGGGTATCGACACAAAAAAAAAAGAAATTAATCCAGATTTTGTCTTGATTTGGTTTCCCAATATCAATAGAAGAGATCCATAATAAAAAGAGAAAAGTGGGGTCCGGTCATCTCCTATGTGGAGAAATGTTAAGGCCTTGTTTGTTTCAGATTAAATTAAATTAAATAAAAATTTGTTATTTTTGTATAAGCCAAATGATGTAATGTTTTGTAGTCATTCTTGTGTGGTTTTAAATAGTACTTCTTAAAGTTTGTAAAATATTTTTTTCATAATTTTTTGAATTCGTTAAAACGTATTTTGAGGGGGTCACAAATTTGCTACAGTAAAACGCAACTCTACATTAATATGAAACAAACAAGACCTAAATTTGGTGGTCTTAACTCTAGGGGATTAGATGGCGTACGGTGCCTTAGATAGTGTCAACACATAATTCATGGCCACCAAGGAAATTACAGCAACCAAGAGGTATTATTATTCACATGGAGAAAATAACAGTCAAATGAATAACTTTCATGAAAGCAAAGCTGACCCTGTAAGAAACCGTACGCAGTACGTCCAGTCCTCCTATGGATGACTACTACACATTTGCCGTCGTACCATCCAAGAATCTTGAGGTCGCTCTCACATCAGCCTAAATATTTTTCTGGCTTCAAGTAAAGTTCAGACAAAAATACCCGAAATAATCAACAGTTAAATAAAAATTAATAAAATAAGGAGTACACTACAAGACGGACGAGTCCGTCCCAAAAGCAAAAAATCGGACGCTGTGGCCTATGCTCCGGCCCAAAAATCACACAGGAACGCGCTCTCTCTCCCATGCTGCATGCGCCGATGTCATCAAAGATTCCTTCCTCATTTTTTCTTTAAACAGAAATAACTTTTAACTGGGAACTCCAATCGACAAACCGTTTTCACCAACGCGTTCCTCGCATTTTTTCGAACAAAACAAGACCCAGGTTGCTATATAAATTTTTACTGAAACAATTTATCTATACTAATAGAACAATTAATTTGGACTATTGGAACAATACGTCTAATACGATGGAACAACTTGGTATTTGGTCTGCTGGAACAATAGGCTAAGCCCAATTGAAACAATGCATTTGGTCTGATGGAACAACTTGCATACATATTGGAACAATGTATTTGTTCTGCTGGAATAGTATAAAGAAATATCTACTAGAACAAAAAGGTTTGCCTACTGAAACAATAATTTTTGCCTGCTGGAACAACAAGGTTTGCCTACTGGAACAATAAGGTTTGTGCTACAAGAACAGTTAAACTTTGCCTACTAGAATAATAACTTTTGCCTTATGTAACAATAAATTTGCCTTCTTAAACAATAACGTTTGCCTTCTGAAACAAATAAAGGTTTTGACTACCGGAACAATAAAGTTTGTCTACTGAAACAATAAAGTTTGCCTACTGGAACAATAAAGTTGTCCTACTGGAATAGTTGGGCTTTGCCTACTGGAACAATAACTTTTTGCCTTCTGATACAATAACTTTTGCCTTCTGAAACAAATAATGTTTTGTCTACTTGAACAATAAAGTTTGTCTACTGGAACAATAAAGTTTGCCTGTTGGAACAATGAGTCTAGCCTCCCAGAACAATCTATCTTGGCTGCTGGAACAATGAATCTAGCCTCTCCAAACAATCAATCTTGCCTGCTGGAACAACTTTTATACCTGTTAAATCAATGTATTTGGTCTGCTGGAACAATAGGCTAACCCAATTAAAACAATATGTCTAGTTTGATTAACCACAACTTGTATACCTACTGGAATAATCTATCTTGCTTGCTAGAACTACAATGAAACAATTTGTTTAGCCTATTGGAAACAATATATATAGACTGTTGAAACAATTTGGCTAATGAAAATAATAAAAAAATAAAAAATATTTAAAATGAGTTAATTATGAAATTTGTTCCATGCGTTTTGAACTCCAAATGAAATGGATACAAAAATATAAAAATTAAAATGGAAACAAGATGAACTGCACTATCCTAGCTAGTGCCCCAGGCAGTGCATGCTCGTCTGAACAAAAACAAGGCCCAAGTCTCTTGCATTGCTGTCTAAAATAAAGGTATATAAAAGATTCAATGAGAAAATACAGAAACATGAGAAAACCGAACTAGGCTTTTCTAAAAAATCAACCGTCAAATAATCAGCGAAAGTGAAAAATATTTTAACGTTGCTCCCGTTTTCGTCCGTAAGTCCTCTCGCAATTTGGGATGCTTTTTACGTGATGACGCTGCGATTTACTACTGATTTGGTGGGCATCAGTGGCCTCCTGCGCGCGCGTGGGCTGGGCCGGGCGTCCGACGGATCGGACGCCCGGCCAGAAGCATTTTTAATAAAATAATCCACGGAGAAAAAAATTACAAAAAAAATACTGGGTCCCGCCACCCGCATGGCTGTCGCCACCCGGCATGGCGAGCGCAACGTTGCCGCCACCAGACGTGACAGTAACAGAGCTGCCGCCACCCGGTGTAACCGGCGCAAAGCTACTGCCACCGGGCGTGGCGGCGGCGCCTGCTCCCGCCACCGGGCGTGGCCGGAGCGCTGCGCCATCGCGATTCACTCCGCACGCGCGCACACACTGCAGCGAGCTCGCCGGCCGCCTCGGATCCTGCGCATCTCGCTGTGGCCGCATCATGGACATGCAGAGTGGCAGGCATATGCATATGCATGGGCATGCATGCAACGTACGTGGCAAGGCCGCCATTAATATGGGCCGGGGAAGTTGAGTTGGGAGACAGATCACAGATGTATGTACGTACGTACACACATACTGGGCGCCCACGTACGTACACACATACTATAGAAGTATTCGTATTATTGCCATATTTATTTGAGGGAAGCTTTCGTATATACACGTACGTGTCGATATACTTTTGATCTGATTAATGACTAATTTTGTCACGACGAAAGTGTAAGTGTGTATTTTAAAAACTTTAAGAGAAACTATTTAAAACCCCACAAAAATGACTATAAAAATAATGGCGAGCTATATCTATGACTAGACACGCTTTCATGGCGGTAAATTGGATTCGGACCAAGCTTGGAAAAGCACAGTCCATGGGATAAGCCCGAGCCATGATCCGCCCGACGCTTCGAGCTTCGGTTTTGGGCCCAAACCCGGCCCGAAACCTGAAAGCCCGTCTCGAAGCCCAGGAGCCCGCCTCGGCCATGGCTTAAGGCATGTTTTTCTCGGGCCCGAGCCCGGCCCGATGCACCTGTCGGACAGGGCCAGGTTTTTTGGGCCGGGCCACCCATGAACAGGTCTATCTATGACCTGCAAACATGACTACCTAAATTTTGGCCAGATGATATCGGATACAACACTAATCACGGCGCTAATCCATGCTAATCACTGCGCTAATCCACGCTAATCTCTTTTTATCCAATCTAAAGAGTAAAAAGATCCTTAGCTTTCATCGATGGATGTGTGTGAAAACGTCAAATCATAATTATTTCTAAATTGAGGAGGTAGATTAATTCCGGTCTAAGGTTCCTGTCGTGATTTATGGCTATTTACATGTTTTCTCATTTTTGAACTTAATTACGAACCCACGAAAAACTAAAAAACTAACCTTTTCGCAATCACTAGTGTCCTGGGATTAGGCACCACACATTCTTTTCTGTATTATAACAAAATATTATAAACCATTCAAAAAAGCAAAAAATGAATTATAAAATGCAAAAAATATGAGAAAAACTAAAAAACTATAAAAATGGGTTGAATAGAATTTTACATGAATTATAAAAATTTTTCATACAATTTGGACACCGTATGTAATAGATATAAAAATTAGAAATTTATATTTTTACCGTATGTAATGGACACCAGGTGCTAATCCCGCAATTGATTTTTACAGTAGATTATTTTATTAAATGCAATTTAACGGTTGATTATTTCGGGTATTTTGCCAACTTTTGATCTGGCTAGGTCAGCTTATCCCAACGAGACCCAAAATTTATATTTAATCTTACGAGGTGGTACGTTTTAGTAAAGAGTTATAAGTTACTCCAATCATTTATTGGGTTAATTAATCCTGAGTTTACGGGAACAAAAAGGGGTTGACTAGTTTAACTTAATCCTACTTGACATAAGGTGTTTGGTGGATTAAGCCCTTAACATTAAACCAAACATATATAGTAGGAATAACATTGGTTAGATTAACTTAATTTCGGTTAACCCACGGAACCTGCATGCGGCTCGTGCGTGGTGCGGCCATCGAGGGCGGCGGCTCTGCTCTCTGCTTGTGGGGGTGGCGGCGACTCTGCCAGACCACGCCGGGTGGCGGCGACTACTGCCGACCCACGCCGGGTGGCGGCCGCCTTGCCCGGTGGCGGGTTCCGGTGCTATTTTCGTAATTTTTTTCAAGTGGATTATTTTATTAATTTTCTATTTAACTGTTGATTATTTCAGGTATTTTTCCAGACAATGGCGACCAGTCTACCTCCAATCTGCTTCACATTTACATCACCTTGAGACACCCCCAACCTTTGCATCTGTGGATGCAACTCATTGTCACCGGTGGGTTCCCTAAATTTCGATCTCTATGTTCCATCTTCAAAACACTATTGTGTCCTTGTATTTTCATACTGATGTCAGAATCTCTATCCAAAAAGACATAAAGATTGAATAAAGAGTCTCTAATAAAAGAGACTAGGAGGAGAGTCTCTAAATATGGAAATTGACATAGAAACTCTATTGAATGGGTTATAGGGACTGAAATTATCCATAATAATGTTGTAAAGCACCTGCTAGACATGCTCTTAGAGCATGGACTGCAGGTTCCTTAAAAGGTTCTATACAATATTGACGTTGTTTGTTTCAGTTTAAAGTTGAGTTTTACCGTAACAATTTTTGTTATTTTTATATAGCCTACATGTTGTATTAATTTGTAATGATTTGTTGTTTTAATTATTTTGTTAGAATTATTAGATTATTTTTTAGGACTCTCAATTTTTGCTACACTAAAACTCAACTTTGCTTAACGCTGAAACAAACAAGGCCATTATTACAGACAGTCTCAGTCTCTATAATGATCCAGCACGGTCTCCATCTCAGTTTATAAATTTAGAGACTTCCTACAGAGTTTCTATATTTAGAGACTATCTAAAGGATCTTTATATCTTTTCGAGCGTAGAGGCTCTGCCAAAGATGATGAAAATATTAGGAACGAATAATGTTTTAGAGAAAATATATGGAGAACGAAATATAAAATCCCGCGCTGGCGATGCTCTTAATCTTTTTGCATTGTTACAACTACATGGGAGCCTGGCCACCTAATCCTGCTTCTTGATTAGGACCATATTCACCGTGCCTAATTCAGAGAAAAGAATGGGATACATTGCACAATTCATTCATGACCATATGCCCGTGTGCTGCACCCTAGCTAGCACTGCAAAGGTAAAGCCCCCAACAGGGCCTCTATCCCATTATGTAGAATAATATTTATGTCTTATGAATAGTGACATGAACAGTGTTTTAGGAGGGGGTTGGATGGAGGGGCTATTGGGGATGCTCGGGAGTCGGTGCCTCAGTGGAGCCGCTGCTTCTGCTTGTAGGTGGTGTTCATCTTCAGAATAGGAAGAGTATGCAAAACTTTTGAGATTTTGCGAAGGAAGACAGGACAAATATTAATGAGTATATCGAATTGGGTTGGGACGAAAAGATAATTTGATCTGGTGGACCAGATAGCGAAGGCCGAACTGATTTAATATGGGTATATATTTCTTATATTTCCCTTTCAAAAAAAAAAGTATATTTCTTATATTTTGGGAGCATGAACACATCATTGTCATACAGTGGGGTCGGCAAAGAATGATAGCAACGGGATGGGAGGTTGAGGACGGAACAATATTGGGGGAACATGCAAGCCAAGGAAGCTGTGCGGTTCCATTCATTTGAAAGATGAACACCACCAAACTGAGGTCTCTTTTCTTGGTAGGCAACAAAAGACTGCACAACACAACACATCATCTAGGCTACGCAAATGTGGCTGCAATCAACTAGGCAAGACAGATGTGCTTGCAGATGCTATTGGTCGCAACTCGCAAGGCAGCACCCTCTATTTTCGATTGTTATGCTAAAAGTTTTGAGCGTTTAGGCCATTTACAGTAGGACTAACTTAGACCAGCTCAAACACTATTTGTTCACTATTCACACTATATTTTTATTATCCATCAATATTTTTCTCTCTTATATTTTTTTGCTACAGTACTATGTCAACGTAGCTTACACCCGAGTAGAGATGCCCTTATAAATTTTTCCATGTTTTTATGGACGGTAATGCTTCCCCGCAGCCCAAAAGCGCGGCCCAGCAACGCATGCGCCCTCGCTCGCTGATGTCGCTGCTAGAAAAAAAGTGCAGTTCATTTTTTGCTATTTAAATTTCTCATTTTATCTCTATTTTATATGGAGTCCAAAATACATAGAACAAATTTCATAATTCATCTAAAATCCTAATAATCTCATTTTAAATACTTTTTTATTTTTTATTATTTTCATTAGCCAAATTATTTCAACAGTCTATAGATTGTTTCCAATAGGCTAAACTAATTGTTTCAGCAGTCTAGACATATTATTTCAATATAAAAACTAATTGTTACACTTGCCTAGACATATTGTTCCAGTAGGCTAAACTAATTGTTCCAACAGGCTAAAAATATTGCTCCAATAGGCTGTACAAATTGTTTCAACACACTAGATAGATTGTTCCAACAGGGTAAACTAATTGTTTCAACATGCCAAACATATTGTTCCAACAGGCTGTACAAATTATTTTATCAAGCTAGACAAATTGTTTCAATATGTTAAACTAGTTGTTTCAGCAGGCTATATATATTGTTACAATAGGCTAAACCAATTGTTTTAGCATGCTATATATATATTGTTCCAATAGGCTAAACCAACTGTTTCACTTGGTTATACGTCCACTAGGCAAAAGTAATTGTTTCAGCAGGCTAGCCATATTGTTTCAACATGCTAAACTAATTGTTTCACTAGGATAACAAATTGTTTCAGTAACTTTTTTATAGCAGCATTGGTCTTGTTTTGTTCGTAAAAATGCGAGGAACGCAGCGGTGCAAACGGTTCGTGCATTGGAGCAACCAGTCAAAATATATAGCTGGCGAAAGAGAAAACTAAAAGGAATCTTTTTCGCTGACGTCATTGCATGCAAATCTATAGCTTTCACGAGCACGCTGCGAACTTGGCCGGGGCAGCGTCTGACGTGCGCGCGTGCGTCGGATGTCCGTCCTCAAGTCCGCGTCACTTTTATGGGCACCACAAGCTAAGCTAAAATATAGTGAGTTCGTGAATTAGTCATTCTAGAGCAAGCGAGAGAAGCTTTGATTGACTGCTCCAACAGGAAAAGAGTTGATGAAAGGGAAAGGAGATTTCAGCCTTAGATGAGTTCAATGCATTGCATTTAAAAGGTTGTCGTTATGAACGTCGGAAAGCTCATGCCAACTGGATAAAATTTTGAGGGAACCTCATCATACTCCTTATACTATGTATCTTGGTGAAAATAAGATGGTATAACATTAACCTCATTCATGTGAGTTTAGTGGTGTGAACATGTGGCGTATGTAGTCCTAAGAATTGGGCCGTGCTTTTTTGGGCCAGTCTGAGCACTACCCGATTTTGGAGGCCCAAAGAACGGCACGGCACGAAATAATTTGGGCCGTGTCAGCCCGGTCCGAATGGCGTGTCGTGCAGGGCCTGAGAAGCCAGCATAGCCCGAACTGAGATTCGAGTTAGTAATTTATGTTTTTCGTGTTCTTTCGTTGATTGGATGAATTTTGGTTCTACAAGAAAGTTGTACAGAATTTCGAGACACATATTTTTAATGTACACAACTTTTTCATTTGAGAAATGCATGAAATTATAAAAAAAAAAATTTAGTGCACTAGTTGTTTTAAAACCAACCTCACACATTTCGGTAATTTGCATTTTTCAGGTATTCCGCTGCTCAAATGAATTTAACTTCTAGACCAAAGTTATAGATAATTTTGATACACATCTTTTTCGTATAGACAAATTTTCATTTGAGCAACACATAAATTTATAAAAATTATTTAGTGCATTGGCTGTTTTAGAACCACATAACACATTTCGGTAATTCACATTTTTTGAGGTATTCCGCTGCTCAGATGAATTTATGTTCTCACCAAAGTTGTAGCGAATTTCGAGACGCATCATTTTCATATAGACAACCTTTTCATTTGAGGAACTTATAAATTTATAGAAAAACATATCTTTATGCTTTTTCGGGCGTGACGTGCTCGGGCCGGCCTAGCCCGATCACGGCCGGTCGGGTTTTTGGGCCGTACCGTGCCTAACTTTTGGCAGTCCGTGCCAGCCCGGCATGGCCCGAAGTGTTGACCGGGCCGTGCCGTGCCGTTACACGGCGACTCGAGGCAGGAGGCACAACAGGCCCATGCTGTGTTGGCCCGACGCGGCTCAATTCCCAGGACTAGGCGCAGGGGCGGACACAGCGGTGGGTCTGGTGGAGCTCCAGCCCCATCTACGCTGTCTATGACAGCGGAGCCCCACCTTAGACCCACCTACAATTTTTAGTGTAAAATAGAAAGAAAGAAGGGGCTAAAATTCATGTTTAGACCTTGAGCTAAAACTTTAGCCCCTCCTATTATTTTTTTTGCTGCATCCGCCCCTGACTAGGCATATGGTGCATATGAGTCCACAGTGACCAATTAACAACATGGCATACGAGTCAATACTGGATACACAATCGTATTTTGGATGGAGATTATGGACATTTGTTGTGCATGCGTTGTGCGAGCATCAGCCCATCACGAGGTGAGAGTGGAGGTGAGTGTACGTAATAACTCGGTCTGTAATTGAGGTCTATTGGACCATATGGATTGTTTGTGGTACAAACGGTAACACATTACTAGTCTGGAGAGTTATATACTAGCATATGATGCTAGACTAGAAAGTTAAAAGAGGAAGTGTTAGTATTTAACGGCAATGCAAGAACACGAACTGCATTAGGATACACGATGTTTGGTAACATAGTTCAGTTTTCGCCTACATCTGAGGGCTCTGACTATGGACGCTACTATCCAATCCATAATACCGCAGCATGCTGACTGCCCAGGTCATAGCCGCATGCCGGCCGCTGACCCTCTCAGCCCTATGGTACTACTATACAGTCGTTGTCATGTATTACACCAGGGCGGCCCCCTTTATATAGTGGAGATCTGTCTAGAGTCCGACTTCCTGCCTGTTACAACTCAGAGTCCAATTGTAATCCTCCTTATACACATATTCAACACAAATCCTAACAGGAAGTGAGGTGCTATGTATGTGAGCTAGTTCCATGGGTGAGCTAGGCTCTGGATGACCATAAGTCAGGATGCTACCGAAGATAAAGCAAACAAACAACACGTGGGTAAGTTTACGCTGCTTGCTATACGGAGAGACGTTGCCAATGTGCAACTGGGAAGTATCAAAGGTATCATGTGGAGACAACGCATGGACATCTTTGCATATTTAAAGCTAATTTTGATTCCTTCCATACAATTTTGTCCTTTGATTCCTTTCCTTACAACTCTGATATCGTTCGTACGTCGTGGTCAAAATGAACAAAGGAGCCACCCTGCACTGCTTGTCCTACGCAAGTGTGAAACATTTGATATAATAACACCATGGCTAGCTTCGACCGAATTATTATGGGCTATGGCAGAACGGTAGTGGTAGTAGTTACAACATAGATGAGTATTATTCCCTTTAATTTGGAATAAACAAGTTACTCGACTTCAATCACATGACAACTTCCCTATCCTCTTCTCCCTTTTTTCGATGTCTTTTCGTTTGGATACGTGTAAGCAAATAAGTAAATGGAAGATTTGTTAGAATATAAAGATATCAGACACGATTGGGCAACCACAAAAACATGAGGCACTACGCAATACCATCCTACCTTCCTACTTTCTTCCCCAAAAGCATTAGTCCCACTAGTAGGGATCACTTAACGGTTTCCACAATTTCCTAGTAAACAACAATGTAAAATGTCCACGCTGACACTTGGATTTGCTCAAGAGAAAACAGCAAGAAAGTAAACTGACCTCATGTACTTCATCCTGGTAGAAACTAATTTCATATTAAAATTAAACATCAATCTGGTTCACTTTAGCTCATTTATAGTCTGATGGAGCAGCCGCTTTGCGCTTTGTACGAGCTATAAATGGTCCATCATTGCGTCCTTATTACCCTCGCCTAAGACCTGCACATTAGAACCGCATCATCGTTACAGTGGATACATGCGTCATGCGTGCAACAAATGATTGTATTTATGGAATGTATACATATAGCATGCATCTCTTTCCTGCACTTTATATGAACAGTTCTTCAATTCCAACAGCAATGTATATCTATGGATTAGGAGCACTGTACAAATGAATCTTTTTGGGCCCAATATATCAAACGAATGATTCAATTCCAGTGCATCTGTCCACTCCCTGTCCAGCGGTTACTGTCTTACTGAGAACCCTCAATAGCCCTAGTTCAAATCACCAAAATCTGTATGCGGCAAATGATTTCTCTCTTCAATGGCATGCCAAAGCCGGTCGGGGGAGAATTAATGCTTCCGAAAAGAACAAAAATTGAAGCTGTATGTACATCCATTATACGCCTCAGATGAGATTGACACATCTAGTCATGGATGTGCAGTTTAGACTTGAGAATCAGACCTCAAAATCAGACTAAAAAAGGGAAAATAAGAAGGCGAAGACTTAAGTCAAGCACCGGCTAGAATCTTAAGACTTAAGCCTGCAAATGAAGAGGTGGATCAATCTCATTTGTCAATACTAGTGTTTCATACAGCGTAAGTCAGTAGCAAGTGGCTCCATAAAGGATGAGAAATGGTGATCGGATCCACGCCGAGTGGCACAGCTAAAGCATTGCGTCGCTGGAAAAGGATGGACAATGGCAACCAAGTTCATACTTTGCTTTGCTTTGATGAGGTGTAAAGGGATGGATCCACTCGCTGGACATCGTTTTACAAAATAAAAACAAAAAAGATGGGCACTATGAAAAGAGAAAATGTGGAGCTACATGGCACATGCTAGCTGCGCCGATTCAGCAAACTGTCGAGCTCCTCTAAGATCTAAAACTGTTTGACGGCAAAATGGGGTGGATAGTGCACACTGCCCAGGAATACATATGGTTTGTCTCTCTGGAGAAAGATGGGCAATAGTAGCAGCAGAAAGCAGCATGGCAGTATGCTTGAAGCAAAGGTACAATAAAATAGGCACTACGACTGAATTCGATCCAAAGGTAAAGCTGCAGAAACCCACAATTGATCTGGGCTTTCCTAGCCATGGGGAGCTGACAGCCTTTCTTGGGCTTACTGGGGAAGCCACCGAACTCTGAACTTCAGGCTGGCAGCATCATTTGCCTGCTGCAACAGTGCACTTAGGGCGCATCATTCTTCTTACGAAATAAAATTACCGTGAGATAGTAAGATTACTGAGAAAGTTGCCGTGGCAAGAACCAAAAGCATGATTTGTTTTGATAAGCTGATAGCAAAGGAACCTATCCTTCAGCTATCTAGCATTATCCGGCTGGCCACGTCAACAACACGCTTCACCAGCAAAAGCCGAGCAAGTTGTCAACCCGGCTGCCATAAGCTTTAAAGTTGTTGGGAGCAGAAAGCTTAAATTCAGCACTTCAATTATCCAGCATACATAATCAGGCCACATGAAAGTTATGCTTCTGGTAAAGCTAGGCATATTCTGGTCCCATTTGCCCAGCTTTCCTCATCTTTCTTCGTTCTTGGATTCATGTCTGCTAAGTGATAATGCTATAGTTTCTTTCCTTTTTTTTTCCTTTTTAGAATGATAAGGCCAAACGTGTTTTCTCTCGACAAGTGTTTCCTCGTCTTGATGCTTGCATGTCTCAACCTGCAACACATGTATATATGGAGGGCATGTTTCGTAGACAGTCATTCTTAAATATACTAAAGGGAGTTTCAGCCTCCCCTCGTTGCCACGTGTCGCGCGTCGTTGTGCCACGTCGCCCGTTTGCCCACAGCTATTCGATCACGCGTTAGCTAGATCCGGCCGTCCATTAATTTTTTACATATGAAACAATTTTTTTCGTTCGTATATCAGCGACGCGGGTGGTTTGGTGGGTTAGCTAGTGAGCGACTCTCTCGATTGGAAGGCCAAGGTTGAATCATGGGGCCTCTTTTCCATCGTTTTTCCCGACATTGGGCGCCGCGACGCTGTTTCCCATTCCCAGCCTTTTTTTCATCGGTTTCTGGGGAAGACCAAAGATCTTGCGCGACCGGTCCACCAGAAAAACTCAAAAGAGAAAGAAGTCTCGTTAATCTCTTCATGCTCGTTCCAAGTTCGAAGTACCTTTTAGCCAAAGAAAAACCTCTTTCCGATGAAAAATATTTTTTTGTGTAATTCCATCCTTTTTTGTATAAATATTTCACGTTTCGAATGCAAGTTTGAAAGATTGCTCTGCTCTTTCCTTTTCTACACAAAGGAGCCCCTCCTAATTCACTGATTTGCAAGGTGATACTGGACTTTCGCCAAGTGTTGTCAATAACCAGGCGGCCTATCTCCGAAGGCGTCCACCTGATCCCAGAAACATTAACCGAGTTGTTTACTCCTCGATCTGACAGGCTGCCGTACGGCTGTACGAGGATTATGACTAGTACATGCGCATGCTTGGCGTATCACCTGTGCTGTGCTGTGCACTTGGGGGAGGGGGCACCACCACAGCACAGCACCAGGAATACCGGCGTTGAGAACGACGCCGCCGCCTCCTTCTCCGGCGAAGTCTTGGGATGCCCTATCCGGATGCGACGGCGGCGGACGCCGGCCCGCGGTCGCGGCGAGGGGACGAAGTCGGCAACTCGCAACTGCACACGCCGCCGCGGGCCACAAAGGCCGACCTCGGCTTAAAGAAGATTGGTCCGACCCATCGAGCGTTTGTGCTGGGCCGAAGGGAGCTCGTGAGTCGTGACCAATGAAAGGGGAAGCGATGCCACCTGTCGTCTCTTCCCATACATGGGCCGTGGGCCGTGGCCTGTGTTGACAGCCGTGGTCACCTCCGGATTTTTTTATTTTGTTTTTTTTTAATTATGTCGTGGCGTTTTTTTAAAGGCAAAATTGGGTCTATACCATTGAAAGATCCATAGTTTTGATTTATACCACCGACAGTGCCTTGTTCACTTTAATACCATCGAAAGTTCCCTATTCTCGTTTTTATACCACTCCGTTGCTCTCGTCTAACTCCCGTTAGTGCTCAGTTAAAACCAGCGGGAGCAGAGAGGGAGTTGCTGACCCACCCCAACCGGACAAAGCCGCGCTTGCCAGCGACGGTGCCGCCCACGATCTCCCGGCAGATCACAGCGCGCCCCCTGCAGCTTTTTCTGATAATTTTTCTGTCCTGGAATCGAGTAAAGGTCCCATCTTTGCGGTTGGTTCTGCTCGTAATCCAATCTCATTTTGCTCTGACGAGCTGAATTCGAGCGTGGACGACTTTGGGTTTTTCGAGACTGCTTGCTGCCACCGTCAATGGATGAATCCGGGGAGGCAAGTGTCGAGGCCTTGTAGATTTCTGTCCACTGCTAGGATCTCCAATCAATGTAGCACGTATGAGACTGTATACAAAAACACAAATCAACCAAGTAGCACATATATATGAGGCTGTTCATCACAAGAAGACATTGAAATATAGTGTTTTGATCCCTTCAATCAAGAGTTGTCAACAAAAGAAATTGACCATTATGGCTAAACATGCCTTACAAAAGGTTGGTAAATATAAGCTAATGCATAGATTTAGAAAAAGATATCTTCTCTACATATCTCTTGTTGTTTTCTTCTTCCTACAAAGAAGAAAAAAGTAAATCAAACCGTACAAATTAAGTTGCTGAAAAGTACTAGAGGTTGCAGCGTATTACTTGTTTCTGGTGGGTGGCTCTGGTATCTCCTCGTCGGGCTCAATCCTAGCATTTGGGCAACCTTTCTCAATATGACCGAACTAAAAACAATTTTTGCACTGATATGGGCCCCTCTTGCCTGGCTCACCACTATTCTTAAATATTCTCTTTCGTGGCCTGCCTGCGGACCTTTCAAGCTTTGGTGGATTCATATAAAATCTTGGGTTTAGCTCTGGCCATTGTGCTTTGCCATCCATTAGGCACAACTCAAAATGATAGCAATCTTTAAACCTTTGTACTGAGTAGTAATCACTCACATAATCCTCGATTCTGCATTGTCGCAAAGATGTGATGAATGATATAGCATGAGTACAGGGTTTACCAGATATATCCCACTGTCCACAAGAGCATGTATGTTCAAGAAGATCAACTCCATAGCGTCAGGTGGAGCCATCCATACTACATCCTGATATTTCAGCCTTCATGTACCCACTCCTCCCAACGTTGTACTTCAGCCGCCTACTCTTCATGTTTAACTCATGTACAACACTGGGTAGGATATTACCTTCCATCCTGTTAGCAATCAGTTGCCTTGTAGCATTTTTTTGTTGTATCTTCTCTCTTATCCTATCCATGAGATCAACTACAGGCAAATCTTTTAAGTCCTTGATCCAATTATTAAAACACTCTGAAATATTGTTATTAACACAATCAACCTTGCATACCTTTGCGAAATTGGCCCTAGACCACAGGTGCTTATGGTGGGTTTGAAGATAATTGATAGCTTGTGGACAAATTTGTGCAACCTATTCCAATAGCATTTGATATCTCTCCGACTTGCAAGACCAAGCAGTTGGCCACATGTATTTGAGAACATCTCCCTTGAATTTCTTTCTAAAATTCATCATCAAGTGTTTGAAACACTCCCTATGCTCTGCTGCATCGCCAAACACCTGACCCACGGCAAAGTCACGACCCTTGCAAGCATCTGTATGAATTGTCAGTCCCAAGGGTGTACCAATTGCCCTCTTCAGCTGAGTCATGAACCAAGCCCAATTAGAATTTGTCTCCTTATCAAAGATTCCGTAAGCTACTGGATACATCCAGTTGTGACCATCTATGGCTATCGCTACTGCAAGTTGTCCATTATACCTGCCTATCAGATGGGTAGAATCTATCCCAAGGTATGGTCTGCAACCAACTAGGAAACCATCCACACATGATCTAATAGCGACAAACATCCTGGAGAAACGCATTTGTCCAGCAACCTTCTGGCAATCAATCTCAACAATACTGTCAGGACAAATCTTCTCTAGTGAAGCCTTGAAACTACATAATTGCTTGAAACTACCCTCCCAAGAACCATGGATATCTGCCATGGCAGCCTGCTTCCTAGCCCAAACTCTATTGTACTCCAGAGGAATATTAAATTGGTGTTCTAGCCTTCTTTGCAACTGCCTTGCACTGATTGTAGGTTCTTTGGCTAGGCCTTACTCGCCTCCTTCCCCTTCAACCTAGTAGTACTTGAACAGGTATGCTCAGGTCCAATTTTAATCACCTGCATATAGAAAAAAGTAAATCAACAATACCCAACTGAATGTACAAGTCTAAAAAAAATCTTAAAACATACCATGAATATTGTGCCACCGTGCACTCTCCTTGCATACACATTCCATGGGCAATCTGTATTCACACACTTTGCCCTATATCTTTGTGTATCACTGTGTGTGATTACAGTTTCAAACTCCTTATTGATAGCATATTGTTTGATAGCCATGATAAATGCCTTCTTGTCCACAAATGTTGACTCCTTCTCAATAACCGGGTTATCTCTGTCGTATAATGTGTGAGACACAAATGTAGTATCAATAACCGCCTCGTCATCTGGGACACCCTATGGGTCAAAATATGGAATGTCACTCATTTGTTCCACATGATCCCCCTTTTGTTCGACCATTTTGATGTACCTCCACTCCTCGTCCACTCCCGTTGGTTCATCTCCTTGAAGATGCACACCTGAATCCATAAAATGATCATGCTCTTCCTCTTCCACCCTAGAAGGCCCTGCAACGGTTTCTCCATATAATCTGGTACAAGTGCCCAATCGATACCACCATCATGTCCTTCATTTGGTGGCAGCCCCATGTCATCCATCTCTCCAACTTCGTCAACGGTCATGACAAATGATGCATTCCTAGAAGCCCTCAACAACTACAGGAGCTCATTGTCATTAGTAAGCTTCACATGTTGATCATTTCTCGCAGCATACCAAATATTACACTCTTGGGAACTTGCCCATTCATAGTACTCCTTGATGTCTTTTTGCAGTTCAACCATCGAGTACTCTTCTGAATCCACATCCCATTCAATTGTTCTACCCTTATTGTACACACGCCTACCATCGATCATACTGACAAAAGACTTCACATTGACATGTACTCTACATGCCATCTTAGGATCAATTCTGAAAAAATGCAATAAAATTTAGACCTAACAGCGACTAAGGTCTTTGCCCAATATGCAAAAATTATGAAGAAAAGTAATTTAGAGGTAAGTTGGTTTTTGAAATTTACCCTTCATGCATGATGGTTTGGTCCATACTGATATTGATTCTTCCAATTGACAAGCCCAAAAATTTTGGTGAAGAACAACAATCTTGTTGGTGATGAACCAAACCTAGTGAGTTAGTGCTGGTTAGGATTGAGGTTCACTATAATGGTGCCATTGGTTAGGGTTAGAGGCCATACCTGTAGGGGCGTGGCTTGTCGAGGAGGTGAGGCCAGGAGGGGAGCCGCCGAGCCGGTTGCAGGGGCACGGCCAGGAGGGGAGGCGCCTGCGTAGGGGGTGGCCAGGAGGGGAGGCGCCTTCGCAGGGGGCGGCCAGGAGGGGAGGCGCTGGGGCGACCGGGAGGAAGAGGAGCAGGCGGCCGGCCGCCCACTAGTGACAAAGAGATCGCGCCATAGGGGAGATCGTGCGGGAGAGATCGATCGAGGCACTGAACAGTTGCCGCCAGAGGAGATAACGGGAGGTAGTAACGGGATTTGATGGGAGGCCGACGGAGTGGTAAAAAAGAAACAAAAGGAGCTTTGGGTGGTATTAAAGTGAACCAGAGTCTTTTGATGGTACAAACCCAAACCTAGGATCTTTCGGTGGTATGAGCCTAATTTTTCCTTTTTTTAAATGCTCGTCCATCGCCCGCAGGGAATCGCTCGGAGCCTGTTCTCGAGGGACGCCTCCCCCTTAGGGGCGACCCTGAGCTATATAAAGCCAGCCCGACCGTCCTCCTCCTACCTAATCTTTCAATTGTGTATTCCTTTTATGAAAAACAACTCTTCATAAAACTTTCATGTTCATCTTTATGAACATGACTCATGACTCACAACAGCTCGAACTTGCAAACTCATGTCTTAACTCGTACGAAGTTGCGGAGGTGGGGGTGAGAGAAGGCTGGTAAAACTGGGGTTTATATAGCCCAATCGGTTGTCGCCCTTGGGGGGGGGGGGGTGCAGTCGGTAACAACTAGCTAGCTGTAACGGGTGGATAGTGCTAACGGTCGGATGACCTATCGTCCAGACCCGTGGTGATCTTCCATCTTGCGGGCGGTGGGAGGATAATTTTAAAAAAAAATGATGCATCAAATTTTTTTTTTTTAAAAAATATCACCTCCTCCAGCTTTTTTGGCTTGGAGGCAATAGTGGACGCTATCACATATTCGCGTCTGGTATACCAATAGAAGGATCTAAAATTTGCATGCATTGACTATGGTTTTGCTAAAAATGTTGTCCACTACCATCTCCATATTTGGGGCTAGCTTACCCTTTGGTTGCAGCCCGTAGACATGCATGCATGTGCATGGTAAGCATTAGCGTGGCATTAGAGAAGATATCGCTCTCAGTGGCAAGCAGATGGTTAGCTACCGAGTGCCGATGAGTGCAATATCAGAATCTGGAGGCCCCTCATGACATGAGGGGAAAACATAGAGGTCAGCGTGCTTTTCTATATGCAACAAGAATTGTGTGCACGCGGACGACGGAAGTGTGTTGGTTCTAGCAACATGAACACTTGCAACAACGAGCTCACCGTCGTCCCGTACATCGTCGTCGTTTGTTTCCGCACCTAATTCCGTGGGATTTGGAGTAGTTGTTGTTATCCTTATCGTTCTTGCCCTTCTCCGAATAAACGAGCAAGATGTCCCGTACATTTAAGCATTTTGTATTTGATATGGATCCTTTTTTTAGTCTCGTATTTGATTTGAACTCCTTTTCTAATTTCATATTTGATATGCTCTATTATTAGTTTCTTTTTTTAATCTAAAATGTTGTAATTTGAATTCACAATAATCGACTGTGTAGATCTATCTTTTCTTTTCTGATCGAGGTATAATTTTTAAAAATTTAAAATTAATGCGGTGTTCTTGTTGAAGCTTATTTTAATCAGATGGATAGACAAGGAGGGGGCGAGCTTTCTCTAACCACTCTGTGGCTCTCTGCCACTTGCTCGTAGCAACTTGGCAATCCTGGGACCTGAACGTGGCCGGCCATCTCTCGAATCAAACTATCGAAGGAAGAAAATATCTTCGATTCATCGAGTGAGGGCTAGGCTAGCTATCGAGTGAGGACGAAGAGAGCCGGACGCTTTCCTATGCACAGGGATCGGTCGAGTTTTGGCGACTGAAGGGCGCGGTGGATTGAAAAGGCTAAGCAATTAAGCAAGTGGTGTTCTCTCTTAGCTGCAAGGTTCTGTCTAATCCTCGTGAAAAGTTCATCCCGGCCGGTTGCTTCTCTCGATTGTTTCTTTCTTGTCCTGCTCAAACCCCATCGTGGAGAGATTGTGGAGAATCTGTTCCCCGACGTACAAGACCAAATGGAAGTAATTACAATTGTGCATCAAGCTAACGGGCGCATACATGTTATCGTCAGCATGTGACAGAAAGGCAAATTGGAAGCAACATACCAAATTGTTATCTCCATTGAATTCATTTCTACCGTTAAAATGGCTTCGATGGAGGTGGTCGTTGGTGGTAGTTGCGGTGAAACAACCACTAACATGGTTATCAATTGTAACAAATCTATAAAATCATCTGCCATGTCCTCCATTATAACAAATTCATATTATACATTTCATTAAAATACACATCATGCCATTCATTATAACAAATTCATCCCATCCATTAAAATTGTAAACAATAATATTTGTGGCAACAAATATATTTTATTAACTAGATTTACAACTATGTCATCGACATATCAAGTTTATCTACCTGCCTATCTAAAGCAGCGACAAACAGAGATACCATGTTAATCGTGAAATTTTCACATAAATTAGAGAAAAATGAAAGAAAAAAACCGGTAGAGCCACATTATAATGGCTTAAATTGAAAGAAAGAGTCTGTTGGTGATTCGTAAGCGGCCCATCCCGAGGTAGGCCTTGGGCCGATTCCGTACCGGCCCACCGCACGTACAAAGGGCCCAAAAGGCCGCTTCTGGCCGTACTAAAGGAAACGTCTAGCCCGCCAAGGTCATTCCCGGGCTTGACCAAGTCAACCGCGCCTCCCTGGGTCTCAACCAGGAACGTGGCGCGCCTCCCGGGCTATCCTTAGCCCGGGGAGGGTCCCACGGCGATCACTTTGTCCGTGGGCGAGGCGGCGATAATGTCATGCCCCACCTCACTTTCCCCGGCCTTGACCAGGAAGAACTGTGTCTCCCCGGGGATCCGCACCGTGAGGCGCGCGGCGCAATTTCGCCTTATCGTTTGCTTTCTCTTAGGCGGCGGCGGCGGTTATTCGCTACATGACGCCCTAACGGGTGGCGAGGTCGCTCGGTCTAGTTAATGCCATATTGGGGATAAAGGGAAAGTGCTTTCTCCCTAAAACAGGTTTCTCCCCCGTATAGGCACTCCCAGACGAACACGTGTCCAGTGCCAACCAGACCAGCTTCTCTTTGTAGGCCCCAGACAGGACGGAGCCCCGGAATGAGACAAGGGCATCGCCACTAAAGCAGAGACGGGCACGGGGCCCGCCATATTAGCTCCGGGCGACCCGCCGCACTTTTAAAAGGAGGATCCTGGACATTCGAGGGATCCGAAGGCAACACAGTGAAACACGCATCACATGCATCCGAAGCTTTCTCAGCAGTAGCCATAGTCCTTAGCCACCCGAGTGTCCGAAACTCCCTTGTAAGCTCGGGATCGGTGCCTTCAAACCCGGTCTTGGCACACTTGTATTGTTTTCCATCATATAATCAACAAGAGCTGGAGTAGAGCTATTACCCGGCAGTGGGGGCTCAAACCAGGGTAAATTGCTTGTGCCTTCACGGTTTGTATTGCTTTCTCTCTCTCTCCCTCTTCTTCTCACCGTACGACGGATCTGTACCCGAATCGCCAAGTCGCACCAGATTCTGTCCGGGAAGACAGCGGCTCGAGCCCAGAGCTGAGCTCGGCCCGCCCGTGCCAGCTGAGAAGGGTTGTCGTTGGGCCTCACTCCAACTACAAATTCGTCTGCCGGTCCGTGGACCCGCGGCCCTCCGAGGCGCGTTTCCCAGACACCGACAGAGTCCATATTATATACAATATAAAATCATAAATTAGGATTAAAAAATAAAAAGGTGAATGTCATCCATAAACTAGAAAAGAGTTTATATCGGTTACAACAAAAAACAAAAAACAAAAAGATTTTGAATAAAAACTAGCAAAAAAAAGTCTATAGCAATTATATAACTAGAAAAAACTCGCTGCGAATTACAATTGAAATTAAAATAAAATTGGAACTACAAGAGAAGGAAAAAGTAAATATATGCTACAATAAAAATAAATAAAATTATCAGAGAAGTGTAATTTTAAAATAGAAAAAGACCATATAAACTATAAGATAATAAGGCAAAAAAAGGTGTCCATGACTACATTATTAAACCCATCAAGTTAATCGGATAAATTTATATGTATATAAGAAAAAGGGAAAAAATTCTCCACAGTTCATCACAGTATAGATAGATTTTAATGGCTTAGATTGAAAGAAAAATCTATATTAACTGCAATAAAAAATTTAATTTTTTTTTAAAAAAGAGAAGGTCTATGCCAGCAAAAGTTCGTATCAACTACAATAAAAAAAAGAAAGAAACTTGGGATAACAATTATAAAAAAGTTGACTTCATGCCAATTACAAAACTAGAAGAAAAGGTCAATATCAATTACAATTAAAAATAGCGTACATCTGTAATAAAATAACAGAAAAAATCAATGTCAACTACAAAGAGTCAATATCAATTATAACAAAAAAAATAAACTTAGAATAAAAATAATAGAAAAAGATTGTACATCAACTGCAAGACAAGAAAAAGATTAATATCAACTACTATAAAATGAAAGACAAAAAAATTATAAGTAAAAAGGATTCATGTGTCCGCACACAAGAAATTTTTGCTAGGCCCCAATGCAGAATGGGAAAAAGGAAATTCGCGAGTATGCAATTGTATATAAAATATGGGGCGCTGGAGCCCAGCGATCACAAGACACACAGCAGCGCGTCTTAAGACCCTTGTCGGCGCGGCCCAGCAGCCAGCCCAGTCGCTGGGTTCTAGCAAACCCGATAAAATATACTAGAAAAAAAGCGAACGGAAACACTAATGTTTCATTAGTAGGTATTAAAACACCGATTCTCGTTGGATTGTGATATGTAGCCTTGGTTGAATAACTGGCTATCTGAACGGTTGACGAAAGGATTTGCCTCACAGCTCTTCTCAGCATCAACCAGGAAAAACAGGTCGGTCGCAACACGCTTTTCAATAACAATTGGCTCTCTAATCGTCGGCCACAAGGCAACATGCTCTCTCCTTTGAGCAAATTCATTTGGAAACCTTGAGCACCTTCAAAATACTTTTTTTTTTGTGTCGAGCTTCTTTCGCATAGCTAGGTCCTCATAGCCGATGCTCTGCTTCATAGATAGTTGCCTAACTGCTACTTTTGTCCTCTTTGTGGTAGAAACCTAGAAACTCTAACCCACCTCTTCCTCAAATGTGAATTTAGTTCCCGGATTCGGCAAGGGGTTGCTGTAGTCTTCCACCTAGGTGCACTCTCTCCCAGAATCTGGACTAGCAAAGATGGTCTTCTGAATTGGTGGTGTGTGATCACCCAAAACATGCTTGTGCATAAAGGTGTCAGCTCAATCATCATAGTTGTTCTTTGGCACATCTGGCTCGAGCGTAAGTGCGTAACTTAAGGATTTTCCGCCAATCAGCGCATCCTCCATATGTAGTTCTTAGTTTTATTCTGGATGACATCCGCTTGTGTGTGGCGACAGTGCTAAACTTGTAAATTAAGGTTTTTCTATTTGCCCTTTATGGGCATTTTGTAACCTTTTCCTACTATTTCAATATATGAAAATTCTCCGGTCCTTTACTAAAAAAAGATATGAATGACTTTACCATCATCGATATCTCTTGATACTTTATGATATCATTAATCATAATAGCTGATCAATCTAATCTAATAGATGTCAATAGACCTTCTCATCTTCTTTCTCTCTCTCACCCCATCAAGCACCACCGCCAGCCCGACATGCGTCTAACTGAGCGTTGGTGATGACTTGCCCCTCTCACGCTGCCTAAACTGTCTTTACTCCACATGTTGTTGCCGCCTGTCGTGTCACCGTTCAATACATCGTCCAACAAGTCGTCACCCAAGCCAATGTTGACCGTTGGGCCTCCCTATGACAATGACACCCACAATCCTATGACAATGCCATCCACAATCCCTCTGTACTATGTCGTCAGCCTTGTGCTCAAAGAGACAGAGGAGAGAAAAAAGATGCTTTTTTCCAATCCTAGCATTAGGAAATCAATTGATGGATTTAAAGCGGCACCTCTCTAAGGACGGTAAGAAGGATATCCACTCTCTCATGTACATGTAGTTACAAACATGTTTACGGTCATTGTATGTGCTGTAAGATTTGTGTTTTGTCCCCAACTTCTTCACAGAGAAAGTACATTCGGGTTCCTTCTTCTTGATCTCTCTTGCCCTGTTCCTCTTCCTCTCCTGGCTCGACTGAGCCGCCGCCCCCTCCATTCGCTCCTCATCGGCGACCAAGGCTGTCTACTTGTGGCGACCACTTCGGTGCCACACTGCACTGGGCGTTTGTGGACAATGTGGTAGCTCTAGTGGATGTCGATGAGGTCATAGCAGAGGAGACGTTGATTGCTGTCGGGGGGCGTTGGATATGCGGCGACTTGGTTGGGTTAAAGGAGAGGGGAGGAGAGGAAAGAGAGAAAAAAAAGATCTGACTATTCCTTTTTTTAAAAAAGTTTTTTTTTGCAATAAAGGTACTGACCGGAGATTGAGCCTAGCATGATCCGATGATCTCGAATATCTCTGTATGTATGTATCGGAGGAAAAATCCAATCTGCTGCTAAGATAAAACTGATAAGGTGGGTGCTAGAACGTGGGAAGTTACACGAATCCACGGCCGCAAGCGAGTGGCCCACGTGCTGTGGGGAGGACGGGTGGCGAGGTCGGCCTTAACCGGTCCATGTCACGGCGGCGACGAATCGGCGAAAGTTAGCGAGGGAGCAAGTGACGTCGGCGCTCGGGAAAAAGAACGGGGAGGGGAAAGTCGCGGGTGGCGGCATGGGCCGCGCGGCGTTGGATGGTGGGTGGCAACGTCAGCGGCAGCGCGACGGATCGCGGATTCGCGATATATGGGCATGGCGCGAGCCCGGGCACGAAATGCTGTCGATTCCGCCGTCCGCGACGGTGGCGACGCCGACCTCCCCTCCGCGCCAGGTGCACGCACTGTGCCACTGTCCATATATGCAGCTGCTGCTGCCGCCCAGCGACACACACGCATGTGTGCGCACGCATTTTGATCTTTACTACTACTACATTACACGGGGCTTGGGAACCGGCGAAGTTGCACGGCCATCTCGGAGAAAAAGAAAACAAAATCGGCGTTCTGGCCGCAGTGTTGCCGGTAGTGGGGAGCACGAGGGGCTGGGCCGCCTTGGAGCCGTGGGAAACCCCGGCCTGGCGAGCCGATAAATGCTGGACGTTGATCGGAGGCACGGCGTCTACTGGCCGGACGGGGACGGCGGGGAGTAAAGTAAAGGCGGTCGACGGCGCGCGGCAGGGAGGCGTCGATGTCAGGGGGCGGCCGCTTTCGGGGACAAATGGCGGGTCAATCAAGTTAGGCGGCGTCGCACGGCACGGCGCCTGCGCGTCCGCGTCCGCGTCCACGCCGGGTGGACGACGCCGAGTCGCCGGTGCGCCCCATGAGGCCATGACTCATCGCTCCAGAAGCTGCCGGCCCCGCGCTCTAGAGCGCGCCCCCGACTGCCCAAACACGTGCCGGCCTCGCCTCCCCCGGCGCCTCCACACGCACCGGCATGCCCCCTTCTTTCCGGCTGCCGGAATGCCACCGGCGACGAGAGGCGGCAGCCGGCCGGCCGGCCATGGCGAGCAGCTGTGCGGCTAGTGAATGATGAGCCACACGGCCGGCCGGCCGCGGCATTGGGGACAGCAACAAACCGAGCCATTCCGGCAATAATTAGGAGCAGCATCCTTATTTTTATTACACGGGCCATGCGGATATGAACACATCAGTACCCCACTGTCTCCTACCCAGCATCGATCTGTGATGCGTTCTATATTTCTATGTACATCTACTACCATTACCATATGGTGCCTAGTAGCACGAGTATGTTACATGGTCGCAAAACTAGGGAGCTGTAAGTAGCTAGTACTAGGAGTTTACTGGTAGTACTAACTTTAAAACTGAAACTGTAACTGAAAACCTGGAGCTGAAAAGCAACGAGCTGTAGTGGTGCGTATGTGCTTGCTGCCCTGCCCCTCTCCGGCATTACGCCGGCCGGCCTCCACCGCCGGGAGCACAGGGTGAGTACCATTAAGGGGGCGTGGTTATTACCTTGTTGGCTATGTCATGTATACAGTACGCGGCTACAGGGTGTTGATCAGGGCAGACACGTCACACTTGGGCTGCGCACCTGTGCGTGTGGTTATCTTAGAACTCCACGATGAGGCTGCCGAAGGGCGACCGGTGCGGGATCCCCTTGCGGCGCTTGTTACCGGCGCGGTAGCTGCAGGCTGAGGCCGGCGGCGGCGCGCCCCACGGCGCGAAACTCTGCACCACGCTGCTCTTGTCGCTGCTGCCGCCGCTGGTGCTTGTGCACGAGTCCTCCGAGTCCGACCGCGCGTCCCTTAGCGCCGCCCTCTTCTTCTTCCCGCCGCCACCGCCGTGCTTCTTCTTCCTGGGGCGGTAGCAGCCGGACGTGCCGACGATCTGCGAAGCAAAATGGAATCAAAAGATGCCGACTTGGGCGAGAGGAGAGCGCGTGAACAATTAGAGCACGTACTTTGCATCCGAGGGAGCAGAAGCGGAAGGAGTCGAGGAGGCTGCGCTCGCAGACCTCGCAGGTGTTGGTGACGCCCTTGCCGGGCCTCGGCTGCGGCCGCTCGTTGAGGAAGACGACGCGCGCGCTGTTGATGATGTACGTCTGCACGCCGGTGATGTCCAGCACCTTCTGTATCTCCGACACCCGGATCACGTCGTGGTACGACGACCTCCGAATCTGCGCCGCCACCGGCGAGCACGCGTCAGCCACTCAGCCGCCAAGAAAAACCGGCCGAAATTTAATCCCGATCAGAACAGGGGAGGACTCGCCACCGGCGGCGCACTGACCTGGATGGCGTGGTGGTCGCGGTGGTGGGCGAGGCAGAGGGAGCAGAGCGCGCCGTTCATGCAGTCGAGGCAGTACATGTTGCACTCGCTCTTGTGCGCGTCGGCGTGGACCGTGCATTGCACGAAGAACCCCGTCGAGAGCAGCGGCCTCAGCCACGGCGGCCACCGCTGGTTCTCCACCTCGTCGCCGCGCTCCTCTCCCCCCTGCACCGCGCGCCGCCATTAGAATCACCACCCAAGAACCAAGAAAGAAGAAACAGAGCATATTACAAAAAAAAAACTAAAAACACCAATGATCGATCAGCGAATTACCATAGCGGCTCTGCTCTTCAGCGCGAGAGGGGACACATGATCAATTGCCATCTCGGCGCCGGCTAATCGAAGAGAATGTGAGTGGAAGAGAGGAGGAAGAGGAAGTGGAGGAGGCTGGGAAGAAAGCAGCGCGCCCGGGGTGGAGTGTGAAGTCTTTGTAGACCGGGGAAAAGTATTCGCGAGATGCAGAGACTGGGCGAGTGTTTGATAGAGAAACCCCGGCTCGTTCTTATCAGCTTGTCGCGGAACCGGGGCTGTCTCCAAGCCCGCAAAAATGGATTCTATCCTGTGTCTTATGCCCGCGAAATTCGGGTAATCTACCACGGCTGCACATCTGCTCTTTTCAAAGTCATTTTTAGTTTCCTTTTTAGAATTTTGTTAGTGCTTCTTTACCGATTTTTAATCTAAAAGTCCCTATCGAGTAGGGTTTCAAATCCCGCTCCCTGGTTATTTTCGATTTCCCGTAACATCGTTTTCTCCCTTTTTTGAATGATTTTAGATTTGTATTTGGAATTTGGAATTGAACGAAGTGATTCCGAAATGGGAAGTTGTTAGGGTTTAGGGGAAATCGTTTCGAGACAACAAGAAATTAGACTATCGGGAGTGAGAACCTATCGAATTTTTTGAACGAGAAATTGAGGAGGTAATTGCAATTCTGAGTGGCTTTTGCATGAAATAGACAGAGTAGAACAAAAAAATTGTGTGTTTTTGTGAGATAACCTTTGCTAATTTTTTAACGTTATGTCAATGCAACCAACACAATCGACAATACATATGCATGTGAATCTATATATTATATTTTGCTCAAAAAAAGAAGAATCTATATATTATATTAGTAGAAGTCCACACCAAGTTCAGATAATGTTTTTTTGAATTTTTCCTAAATTCAAATCTTATTTGTGGTTGAATTATGTGTGAATTTTTAAAAATTTTCTGCCGAAGTGTTTATAAATATTACTAGCACTATGTTTTTTCTCATTTTTGAGAGATTGAATCTGCATTTCAAATATCCAGACGTAGATACCAATTTTACGTGCTCCGAGATCTCAATTTCCCCGCAAAGTTTGCAACTTTGCCATCGAGGGAGTACAATTTTTTAAATTGTAGTAATACACAACAATTCTTCAGCTAAACAACAAGACCACGAAATACTGTTTGAATTGGTCAAAGTAAAAAAAAAAGTACTCCATGAGTTCCCATAGCCGGTATTGGCACTGCTCATGGCAAATGAAAATGACACAAATCTCAAAAAATAAAAAAGAACTGTTACGACAAATCTGACGGCAAAATTTGTATATAACTAATTTACACGGACAAAAGGGAGTACGACAGATCGAATCGGCAATCTTCTGCAGAAGTGGAACCCTAACACTGCAAGAATTGTCCTGTACTGCCCAGTCTTTCCTCACATGAAATTTGTACATCAGCTGCCGCATTCAGTCGGAACCTTATCATCACCAGTAAAGCAATACTCGTGAAATCCTCCATGTAATTGCTCGATGGCCCGGGTTGGAGCTGCAGTGCTGCACCCAGCGACCGAATGCGAATTCGCTCAATGGTGGGGAAACGCTTCTCCCCCCCGGAAAGGCCGAAAGAAAGGCGGCGGAAAAGAAGAAAGGGAAGTTACCGCACTAACGACGCCATTAACAGCACCTCATGCTTCGCCTTTCATCGCCCATTAGCAAAGCATTGCGCCGCTCCTCCTCCCAACTCCCAAGTGGATCAGATGCATCCTTTTACCGATCGATCGATCAGTGCGTATCGCCAACCTGCCCATTGCCTTGTGAGCACTGATTCCCGGTGTGTACCGATATTTTTTTAGTCCATGTCTGTGCATGAATTTTGAAAATATGTCTTATGCAGAGACAAGGCTGGCAAAAATCTTCATATAGCACATAATATTTTTTTGGCCCGGGTACCATTAAAAAACTCACTATACATTCAATTGAAATGTTTCATATAAAATGACACCTAACTGTATTGTCTTTCAACATACAACATCATATGCATAAATTTCTTCGTTTTGTGACACTCCTCACTACCCCGAAATGCCCTTGTGGGACGACCTGTCATCCCTCTCCTCTCCTTTCTCTCTTCTCCCTCGCTAACAACATCCTATTTCATCCTCCCCCTCGTGGCGGGCCAGGCATTGGATATAACAAGCGATATCAGTCGAGGTCGTGATACCTTAGCTTGAGGCACATCTTAGAGACAACCTCATCCATAGCATCCTCATCTTCATCCCTACATCTGAATTGATCTTCACCACTATCGTCAAGCTCCTTGCACTCGTGCCCATCCTTGTCTTGCCCATCCATGGTGGTGTTCTTGTTACTGTAGCAAGGTGTGTTGTTGCGGAGACAACTGATGCACACAAAAGTGAAACTAGCTGGTGGGGGCGGAGGTCGTGGTAGAAAGGGAGGAAGAAGGGAGTGTGATGATTGGTGGGTCCCATAGGGTATTTTATTGATAGAAATGGGTGAGTATCACTAAATGGCGAAATTTGTGGCCACATTGTTATATATTAAAACCGATACGCTTTTTTAAGAATGAAATAAAATTTTAGTCCATATCATCAAATGTACACAACCAAGTTCATACACCAAATTCAATTTGAGGTTGTTATAATCAGCTTAAGGTAGGTCAAATAAAAGTTATTTTCTCCATTTTTTTTGTTTGACACCTTTTACTTTTGAATACATCTTCGACCATTCGTCTTATTCAAAATTTTAGTGCAAACATGCAAAAAAAGTCATGCTTAATGTACCTTTATTGATATAACAAATTACAACAAATTAAATGACATTTACATAGTTTTTTTAAATAAGACGAATGGTCAAATACGTATCCATAAAGGCGTCAAACAAAAAAAAAACGGAGGAGTGCAATTTTTTAGATAACATAAACATTCTAGCCTTCCCATGGGCCATAATATGTTACGTTGTTTCGAAAATAATCTATAAATCTTTCTCCAACTATAATTATTGAAGAGCAACAACGCCATATTTTTCAAAGATTGGCGTAGACAACGGAAACATTCTAGCCTCCACATGGACCATAATATGTTAAGCTGTTCCAAACATAATTTATAAATCTTTCTCCAACTATAATTATTGAAGAGCATCTAAGACATATTTTTCAAAGATTGGTGTACCTGATAAACGGTTTAATTTTTTGTTATGTAGTAAATGTCCAACGCTAATCATTGCATAATATCACATTATTTCGACTAAAAAATTGAAACGACTTTGATAGTCCTAAATAAAGGATGATACGATTGGGGTGCCATTTCGCATGCATGATGAGTTTAATTAGGTGTTATAAACAGAAATATTCGTATGCTACTGCCGTATCTTGTGGACGGATCTTGCTCATCGCTGCCAAACTCGAGTTTCTTCTGGTGGTGTCTCATGATCTGTGACCGGCCGGCGACGAGCCACCCATTCTCCGGCGCGGATTTGCAGGGACCCATGCATTCGTTCTGTACCTAACCACCGTGCGTTGGCTCGCCGCCGGCCGCTGATTCGGTGAGTGATGCTACGCTACGGAGCGGTCGGTGGTTTGGTCACCCACTCCTGAAACGTCCGAGAGCCATTAGTGTCAGGCTTTAGCTAACGCCTCTTCGCCGACCTTGATTGTTGGTGCTGTGCACACACACTGATTTGAGCCGCCGAGGCAATGGTATCTGAGCACAATTTTGTGCATGTGTTGGCCGGCATCACTGTATCATGCAGGTCGCCATATGCCCATATCGGTTTAAAACCCTGTGACTGATCATCACTGTCAGGCAATCGGGTTACAGTGGAAAAATGCAAGAATGGAGCGAGTAGATTAGTCTTGCAGCGGTTATACGTCGCGTCATCTCGTCTCCTTATTGGAGCCGGCCGGTCGTAATCTCTTGGTAGATAATGACGAACGATCGATTGATCACAGTTTTACAGGCCAGTGAGAGGATTAGCCAGGATGATAAAGACATGAATTATTAATGTGATAAACGGGGGCGGGCCCCAGGTCGCACAGACGACACAAGCAAACGTTGACATGAAGCTGCTTAACTGCTTTAGTTTAGACCTCAGTCCAGCGGGCTAGGGGGTTTGACACGCATATTGCGTGACTTGAAGCATTACGGCACACATGATTGACGCACGCAGCCGTATGGCCGGGTGGCTGATAAGGATTTCTGTAATCAGGTCATCCCCTGATTCACGGGTTCAGGCTATCGTTGCAGCAAGAACTCGCGCTTAATATGGATTGATTTAGCCCCGGAATTTGACTTAGATCGTAGGCTTTGATTTGCACGCAAGTCTAAGCAGTGCAATCGAATGGAAACTGCTATTTTTTTCCCCAACATTTTCCGTGATTGTGTCGTGTTCTTCGTCAGCTCCACAGGGCTCGCATGCTCATCCGCTGCAGCCTGCAGGCTGCAGGTATCTGGGCTTAGTGGGGTGGCATATTGGCATCTCCAGTTCGGGGAGACACCTCAAAAGCGGGCCTCTGGCATAAAGCGGCGGCGCTGAGCGTGCAATGCATCGCATCTGCGCACCAGACGTTGGTGCACAGTGGAGGCTACCGTCTTGGCATCAGCTCCTGATTCCACCGGCGCTAAGTCATTCCGCAATCATCTAGAAAGCGGAAAGGAGAAAGGCGTTCGATCCTAGGCCTGGCAGCGTGATCCTTTTCTACGCCCAACAGATCCATCTGGAAAGACGTGCTTTCAGGGCTCTATACTCGCCTACCGAATGAAAGTACTCGCATAGTGACTGCAGTTTGTGGGTGTACGCCGCAATGGTTCATGCACATCCCAAACTCTGCTATGTATAAGAGTATCCACGACGGGCCCTCTGTACTTCCTTCTATAGAAGAATTGTTTGGATTGCTTAAAAGAATGACGTAAATAAGATAATGTACATAAAAAATTGATATATCTATGATTTCTCGACTATTATATATACGGTTTTGCTTCTACGCGGGCGCTTGCATTCCGGCGCGCGACAGCGCGCCACGTGGTAGCGCGCTCGCTCGCTCGGCGCTTCCGTCGGCTACGCTATTGCTCTTCATTGCTGCTCATTGCCGTCGGCGCTTCTTGTTTTCACTTGCTGCTTTCGCCGTCAACATCGGCGTGGCTGCGCGCTTTCATGGGCGACGCCGACGGCATTCTTGCTCTCTCATCATCGACCTTGCTTCTTCATGCGCCGCCGATGTAACCCCGCCGCCTGCTTGCTCACCGCCGCCAGCCGACGGCCTGTCGATCTACTCTTCTCTACCTCTCTAATTTGCTCGATTGATAGCTTACATAGTTTTTTTTTCACTTTTTTTATACTGTTTTTTCAGATCTTACATGCGGTGAAATTTACGTATAATCGTCTTGAAAAAGGATCACCGCACGAACGCAAAAAAAGCAGCGCTTTGCATTCTAGTCGGCCTCTTATATATAACATAGGAATGAGGCGTAGTTACGTGTGTGGAGGCAAAAAGCTGCTTATAGAAAAAAAATGGTTGTTCATATCATTGTATATATGTTTACTTTGTTGTTGTTTATAAAAAGACATGAGCAATGCTATAGACAATTGCGGTCTATACCACTTTACACGCTCTTACATTACCACTGGCCTTGGACTCAGACATGAGACGCTTTGCTACTATAACACTTGATGATGTTGATGAGAGAGATGATGCATAGAAATCACGGTTGACTATACTGCAAAAACCAATACTTGTTTTAAGAAGGGAGAAACTAGCAATAAAGCAAATGGTTGTCTATTTCCCATACATGAGCTGCTCATTTGTTCTTTGTCGGGTCGAACCATAGGCATAATCAGTCAATTGGGCTTGATATATAAGGGTGCCAAATCAGCTGGTTATAGAGGACTCTTGACTCAACTTTTTTCTTATATGTGAAAGAGAGAATGAGAGAAGAGAGAGACTAGCTCTTAGAGCATGTATAATGATCCACTATAGTTCTTTATAAACCGTTTGTAAGGTTTGCCATGTAGGATGTGTGATGATGTGGAGGAGAGAGCATGCATAAATGCTTTCGTTGTCCCCAATGCAAAGGTCAACTCTACATTAAAAATAAGAAACTTTTTGTGTGAGGAAGTTCGGTATAGTCATACAACCATGTCTACCATTGTAAATATTTGTTGCCTTAATTTAGTGTTGTCTATAGATGTGGAAACGAGCCGAACTTGAGCGAGAAGGAATGACTTAGTTCAGGCTTGTTTGGCAAGCGAGTCGAGCCCGAGCGAGTTAACGAGTAGCTCAAGCCAGCTCACGAGCCATCGAACGCGGAGATGAGGGAGGTAGTGGCGCTGTTGGTCAAGAGGAGGGAGGTAGAAGATGGTATAGGTACCAAAGCATCACTGCGTAGTCCTCGTCATCATCGGTCTTGGCCCCAAAGCACTATCGCCACCGGTTGTCTCTAACCGCACTGTCCCCACCATCATCGATCTTGGCCCTAAAGCACCGTCGGTACCCCCAACCTCCCCACACCATCCCCATCATCATTGGCTCCGCAGCGCCACCCGTAGCTTCTCCATGCAGTGTTGTTGCCTCACAACGCACCCACGCGCACCGTTGCACCGCTTCTCGCACCGCAAATGCCCCTTTGCTTGTCGGCCTTGCAGCGTCGCCACCCCTGGCATACCCCTACAGCCGTCGCCACCCGCCATTACACTGATGTTGTTGGGGAACCCTGGCCTCACCAAAGTGGTGGGGGGTGAGGGGTCGGGGAGGGGGTTGGGTGATTCGGGATAGGAAAGTGGGGATGGGTAGGAGGAGAGTGAGAGAGGATGGGCCTAGGAAGTGGCAAAGGAGAGTGGTGAATGACCCTTTTTAAAGCCACAAGCGAGCTAGGGTTGGTTCAACTCGAGCTCGCTAAAGTAAATGAGTTGAGAGAGATGCTTGCCACGAGCTTGTTTGCGAACAAGCCAAGCACGAGCTGCCCGCATGCCCTAAGCTAAAATTTTAGCCAAATTAGTTTTTTTATTGCTGGTATGAATTGCATCATTAACATATATAAGTCATTTGTACCATTATGATTTGACTCCACAAAAATTACTTTTATAAGGTCGTATATAATGCAGATGCTTAGAGATATGATTAGAAAAGAAAACTATGCACCCAGAGACGAGGAAGGGCGTAGCAAGCGACGAAATGTTTCGGGGGTTGAAAATAAGCATAAATCCAAAGATTCCCAAATAGGTCAACCTTTTGAACTACCTGCTGAATCCATGAGCAGGCAAGAGACAACCTAGGTTTTTCTGCTACGTATAATGATTAAATGAAAAGTGACGCTTAACTAATTATCAATATTCAAGGTGTTAGTTCTAAAAAAAATACATAAAGGGTTCTCAGTGCAGTTGGTAAATATAAACATCCGAGTAAGCAAATTTGTATCTTATTGTAATTTTTCTATTTAGATACTTAACAACGTGTCAACATTCTCTTTTGAAGTATTGATATATAGCATCCTGCATTATACACCACCTAACTAGTGATTTATTCTACCATTAGCAGCACATTTGGGTTTGCCGGCCCTGCGCTGCGTGTGCACCTGCTTTCCCATCCCATGGTCCATGGAGGCTGCACGCGTTGCCCCGGCAACGCGGAACCGGTCGTGGGCGCGCGACAACCGAAGCCACCCCCGCATTTGTTTAAGCAGCAGAAATCGTTTGGCCCGGCAAGTTGATCTTACTTTACTAGCACCATGGAAGAAAAAGAACCCGCATTCTCAGCGCCGGGTCGCGATGTGAATGCGAATGCGATGGGCGATGGGCGATGGGCGATGGGGGTTTTGGGTTCGGCCAGGAGGAAAGAACCTCGAGCGTTCTTTAATAATTTTATTTATGGTGGCCACCGGCTGGCTGCTATGGATGGCTGGCTGGGACTGGTCACTGACGGCGTGATGGATGAATGAATGGATATCTTAACACGGGTGGATGGAGCCGACCGCGCGTGCATGAATAGATTTGCTCAAGGAATTGCTATTCTAACATGGGCTCTACGCCTGCTTGACACGTAGTGGTTGGGAAATCTTCCCATTTTCTTTTCTTTTCTTTCGATTTTCCGATATTAAAGATGTGGAGTTGTGGATCGGCTGCCGGCGGTGTGGTCAAATTGGGATTGTGCTATGTCCCTTTGGAAGAAATATTGGGGTACGTCTAAAACACAATTTTGTGGACATCCAAAATTATATAATTTGTAATGAAAACTGATAAGGTGTTTCTCATATTTGTGTGGTTAGATTTAGAAAAACGTCCGTTTTATATCCTGGACTTCATCTACTTAACCCTCGAAATATAAAATTAGGTATTCTACCTACAAAAACCGAAAAAAGGTAAATTTTTTGGTGGTTTTGCTTACATAGTGGGTGAGGTGGCAGTCTAGTTAGCAAATATAATAAATAACTAAAAATAAAAGGCATGGATCCACTTGAAAACATCTATTACCATTTCTACCTTTTTGCTCCCCTCTCTGACTCTCTCGTCGTCACTCCTCTCTCTACCCTCACCACAGTCGCACCTCCTCCACCTCCATCCCTTGTTGTTGCCGAAACACCCCTCCTCCTCTCCTAGCCATCGTCGCTGCCTCCCCCCTTCTTCTCCCTTCTCACCGGCACCACACCTCCCCTCCCTTCTCACTAACCGAGATAACAAGGCACAATACAGATGGCCACCATGGCGATGCAGCGGCCTCTGAGGCGTGCATGGAGCATGGTGGCACCGATTTGTGGGTGTAGGCAAGCTGTGAGGGAGGGCGCGTGGTGGGCGAGGCAGCGGCAAAGACGCAACATGAGGTGATGGCACATGGGTCGGTGAGGGCACAACAAGGCAAGGGCGCGCGGCGGTGACGGTGCACCAGTGGCGTTGGAGAGAAAAAGGAGAGGAGAATGTGCATGACAACTAGGTCCCATACCTTTTGTTTTTAGTTATTTGTTGCATTTGCTAACTAGACAGTCATCTCACATGCCACATGAATAAAACCACCCAAAAAACCGATGTGGGGTTTTATTGGCACATTTTTCGGTTTTGTAGGGTGGAATGCCTGGTTTTGTAATTAAGGAGGTTAAATTGACGAATCACCGTAATTCAGAGTGTAAAATAGATTTTTTTTTAGATTTATATCAATGCTTTAAAAAACGGAAATGCTTCGGCGTGGACGTCCGATGCATCGGACGCTGTCGCGGCCCATGACGAGAGCCCAGCAGCGCGGTTCCAGCAACACACGGCTTGTCGCTGCTAGCAAAAAACGAGCGGTTCATTTTTTCTATTTATTTTTCTTATTTTTGTCTCTATTTCATATGGAGTCCAAAATGCATAGAACAAATTTCATAATTCATCTAAAATCCTAATAAAGTCGTTTTAAATACATTTTTGTATTTTTAATTTTAAATTTTTTTCATTAGCCAAATTGTTTCAACAGTCTATGCAGATTGTTTCCAATAGGATAAACTAGTTATTTCAGTAGGCTAGACATATTGTTCTAATAGAAAAAACTAATTGTTGCATTTGGCTAGACATATCGTTCCAGTAGGCTAAACTAATTGTTTTAACATGCCAAAAATATTGTTCCAATAGATTGTACAAATTGTTTCAACAGTCTAGATAGATTGTTCCAACAGTCTAAACTAATTGTTTCAACATGCCAAACATATTGTTCCAATAGGCTTACATATTATTTCATCAGGCTAGACAAATTGTTTCAATAGGCTAAACTAGTTGTTTCAGCAGGATATATATATTGTTCTAATAGGCTAAATCAATTGTTTTAGCATGCTATATATATTGTTCCAATAGGCTAAGCTAACTGTTTCACTTGGTTATACGTCCACTAGGCAAAAGTAATTGTTGCAGCGGGCTAGCCATATTGTTTCAACAAGCTAAACTAATTGTTGCATTAGGATAACAAATTGTTTCAGTAAATTTTTATATAGCAACATTGGTCTTGTTTTGTTCGTAAAAATGCAAGGAACGCAGCGGTGCAAACGGTTTGTACATTTGAGCACCCAGTAAAAAATTATGGCGGCCGAAAGAGAAAACTGAAAATAAATCTTTCGCTTACGTCATCGTTGATGTCATTGCATGCAAACAGGTGAGAGATGCGCTCATTCGATTTGTTCGTTCGCTTGTTAGCTTATTGCGTTGGGCTGGGCCGGGGCAGCGTCCGATCGCGCACACGTGTCGGACGTCCGTCCCCAAGTCCGTTCCTTAAAAAATATTTGCATCTTTTGTGCTTGTTGCCATGTTGTTCATGGTAAGTAGAGATGTGAATGGGTCGGTTCGACCCACCTGTGAATGTGTCAAAGGGACTGGATCAAATTTTACTAAAGCCAAAATGGATGGGCTCCCATGGATCCATCGGGTTCCATAGGTTGGTGTCGACTGCCGAAGCGACGAGCGAGCTACAGCCACAGCAACGCCTCACCCGCGCCGCCACTCGTCGCTCCCGATTCCCTCGCCTTTCCCTTAAAACATTCCCAAGCAAGTCCCTCACCGTCGGCCTCCTCCGCACTCCTCGAATCCCAGCGATCAAGACGACACGGGCGGCGGCGCTTCCACCGGCAGCGCATCCATGAGCTTCTAGAGGTAGATGCATGACAGCGTGAGCTTCCTCCGCAGGTATGGCATGCTAGGTGCTTTTGAAGCATGAATGTCGATGCAACAAACTAATAGATCATGATTCTATTTCGTGTATGTGCGTAGGGGCTTGTTGGTTAGATACACGTGCCGCACTGTGCATGTCTGTTCAACTTCATGTATGTCCATGGCCGGTCTTGACATTTTTGAGGCCCATGACGAAAACTTATATGGAAGCTCCGTCCACCTCCTCATATATATGTCTATGTATATATGTATGTATATATATAGTCTTTTAAACACACATCATTGAAGAAATTAATATTTGATACACAAAAATTATTTCTATAGAACACTTGAAAGTTTATGAAATGACAAATTTAAATTGTAATCATAAACACTTACTTGATAATGCAACAGTCACATGCACAACAAATAAGATTCTATTGGTGATTCGTAAGCGGCCCATTCCGAGATGGGCCATGAGCCGATTCCGTACCGGCTCACCACACGTACAGAAGGTTCAAAAGGCCGCCCCTGGCCGCACTAAAGGATGTGTCTAGCCCGCCAGGGTCTCCCCCGGGCTTGACCAGGTCAACCGCGCCTCCCTGAGTCCTAGCCAGGAGCGTGGCGCACCTCCCGGGCTATCCCTAGCCCGGGAGAGGGTCCCGCGGGCAGTCCGTCTGCCCGTGGGTAGGTGGCGACAACTGTCATATCCCACCGCACTTTTTCCGGCCTTGATCGGGAAGAACTATGTCTCCCCGAGGGTCCGTGAGTCTGGGGAGGGACGCTGGCGCTTCGCCTTGTCGTTTGCTCCCACAGGCAAAGGGCGGTTGTTACGCTACGCGACGCCCCCAACGGGTGGCGCGAGACTGTTTCGGTCCAGTCAATGCTATATTGGGGATAAAGGGAAAGTGCTTTCTCCCTAAAGAAGGTTTCTCCCCCATATAGGCACTCCTGCATTTAACACGTGTCCAAGATTAATCGACCGTTTCTCTCTGAGGCTCGGACGCATGAGAGCCCGGAATGAGAAAAGGGCACCGCCACTAAAGCAGAGACAGGCGCGGGCCCGCCGTATCAACTCCGGGTGAGCCCGAGCTTACCGTCTGCACGGGGCTTGCTGTACCGAAGGGGTGCTAATGGCGTACTTTGTAAGTGCGTTATCCAAGAAGAAGATAAGTACCTTCTGTCCGACATACACGAGGGCATCTGCGGCGTGCATGCCTCACACAGAACCCTTGTCGGCAAAGTATTCCGCATGGAATACTATTGACCCACTGCGATGAGCGACGCAGAAGCCTTGGTTAAGCGCTGCGAAGCCTGCCAGTATCATACGCGGATGACGTACCAATCCGCGTATGAGCTGCAAACAATTCCACTAGCGTGGCCGTTCGCGGTTTGGGGCATGGACCTCTTGGGACCGTTCCCCAAAGGTCTCGGTGGCAAAACGTACTTGTTCGTAGCCATCGACACCTTTACTAAGTGGATTGAGGCCGAGCCGGTCTCCAACATCACTGCAACTGCCGCGGTATGTTTCTTCCGGAGCATCGTTGCAAGATTTGGTGTGCCCAGCAGGATCATCGCTGATAATGGCACCCAATTCACGAGCCGGGAGTTCAACGATTACTGCGAAGAAATTGGCACAAAGCTCGCCCTGGCCTCCGTGGCCTACCCACAGAGTAACGGAGCGGCTGAGCGGGCTAACGGACAGCTAGTCCAAGGCATCAAAAAGCGAATTTACGACGCCCTCAAGGCAAAACAACAAGGTTGGATCGACGAGCTACCATCAGTCCTCTGGGCAGTCCGGACAACGTCCAGCCGGGGTACAGGAGAAACTCCTTTCCGGCTCGTCAATGGCTCGGAGGCCGTCCTCCCAACAGAAATGAGACTAGGATCCGATCGCGTTGACTTCACCAGCTTCGTGGTCAACGACGAGGAGCGGCAGCTCGACCTCGATCTACTCGAGGCACGCCGCGAGCAATCCCTACTCCGGGCTGCGGCCTACCAGCAGACCATGCGTCGCAACGTAGCACGAAACGTATATACAAGGACTCTGCAAGTAGGAGACCTGGTTCTACGCCGCATTCAGAATCTCGCAGGCTCCAACAAGCTCAGCCCCAAGTGGGAGGGGCCATACAAAGTAGTGTCCGCAGCACGCACGGGCTCGGTACGTCTTGCTAACAAGGATGGGAACGAGCTCCCTAGCACATGGAATATCTCCCTTCTACGACGCTTCTACGCTTAATCAGGTCGCAAGTTTCCTTCATTTCAATTCAATTCAGTTCAAAAAAAACCCTTTCCCCCAAGTACGAGTCACGCTGGGCTCAGTCATGTCCACCTCATGCAAGCCCGTGGCCCAAATCCGACGGCTAAGGATAAAGCACTCCGGAGCACTCCTACGACGGGATAAGCCGACAGCTCGCACCCTAGTAAGGCTCCGCGCAGTGTGGAACTCCCACGACCTAAAGTACCATAAGCCCATGTCAGGTTTGTTTGGATGGCTAGCTTGGGCCTCGCAGTGCTCGGTGGCTGAGAGATTTCGCGCCTTCGCACGAATTTTTCTAAGTCACTCTAAGTCTTTAGACCGCGCCCAATTTCAAGATCGCACTTGAACTTGGTCGCGGCCCGGGGCTGGATGACTAGGCACACAAAAACAATCTTTCCAAAGCAACCAGTTTGCCTAAATTTCCTAAGTTCGCCTTAGAGCTTCGTTACTGTTCATCTGTTTCTCATACTTTTGCATTTTAGATTCGCACAGGAAAGGAGAACGGACAAGCTTAACAAGACGGATTCATTAACGAAATTGCATTTCACAAGGAAAGATCTTACAAGGTCAAGATTATACAATCAAAAGGAGGCCTTGCCATCCTGGACTACCGCAAAAGAGGGCGCCGCGCCCCACAGCTACGGCGACGCCCAAATCTACTTCGCCGCTCCTAAGAACGGTGCTAACGACGAGCTGGCGGAGCTGCAGACTCCACCGACGGCGATGACGACGATGATGACGGCGTCAACGGCGGCCTCCGGCGGAGCCTCTTCTTCCGCCGCCAGCGCGGCGGCGTACCCTGTGTTGGTAGCGATCTGCACCGCCACCGCATTCTCCTCCTCCTCCTCCGCCGCAAGCGCGATGGCTAGCGCTACGTCCGCCTCCTCCGCCTGGCCTGCGACGACGGGGGACGCGACGACGGGAACCGCGGCGATAGGACCTGCGACGTCCGCCTCCCCCCCTCGGGCTGAATTGGCGGCGACGGAGGGAGCGGCGGGTTCGGATCCGAGAACAACGCCTCAAGGTACGCCTGCACGTAGCCGGAATTGCGCTCAGAGGACATGGCTTCAAGCTCTCTGCTGTGCTATTCTAAGACAGGCGCAGGCTAGGCGTGAAGGCCACGCGACGTGCTGCGTCTGGCTTTATAGGCCGACGGCAGCGCGGCGTCCTGTCACGCAGCAGGCTACCCGAAGCGTCGTTGCGCGCGAAGAGATGAGCAATTAAAACCCACTGCGCAAGCTGAAGAGACGCGCGCGCACGCGTTGCCTCGCGGAATACCGATCGCGCCAGTCGCCACGCGACACGTGCCCCGGTCCCGCTGCCAGCAAAAGGAAAAGAACTGCTGCTTATTGAGGCCTAGCGCGCGAATCTAGCCCGCTAATGCGAACAAGGCCTAAAGACGCGCGAACCTTCTTGTTGTAATATCTTGCAACTCTTTGCTTATCGCGCTCAATATGTCTCAGAGCCTTTAACCGGACTGCCACCATATCATCAAGTTTATCAACCATCAGATTTTTATAATCATCGGCTTTTACGTTATTTTGTTCCTCAACTCTTGTAGATCCGATGATTGCCTCAACCGGCAAAACAGCCTCTTGGCCATAAACCAGCTCAAATGGTGACACTTTCGTAGCTCCATGCTTAGCAATCCGATACGCCCATAGCGCATCCGCCAAAGTATTTTGCCAACCTCGCGGCCTTTCATCGATTTTTCGCTTGATCAGCTTTATAGCACTTTTATTTGAAGATTCTGCTTGGCCGTTGGCTTGAGCATAATACGGCGAGGAATTAATCGTTGTAATTCCCAAGCTTCGAGCATAATCTTGAAACGCCTCAGACATAAATACCGATATTTGATCTGTAGTAATCGTTCGAGGAATTCCAAATCGGTAAATTATATGTTCTCTAACAAATTTGATCGCTTCAGTAGCAGTTACCTTCTTCAACGGTACAACTTCAACCCACTTAGTGAAATAGTCCGTTGCTACTAAAATATACGGATGCCCCTTGGACGAGGAAGGAAATATTTCCCCGATCATATCAATCCCCCATCCTCTGAAAGGCCATGGCTTCACGATCGGATGTAAAATTGATGCAGGCGCATGTTGGATATTCCCAAATTTCTGACAGTCTTTGCAGCCCTTATAATACTTAAAACAATCTTCCACCATTGTTGGCCAGAAATACCCGACGCGCTTCAACATCCATCTCATCTTGTAGGCTGATTGATGAGTTCCACAAAGCCCATCATGAATTTCTCCGATTGCAACTTTAGCCTCTTCTTCATTCAAGCATTTAAGCAATAAACCATCAAAACTCCGATAGTATAACTTGTCACTGATTAGTACATACCTTTGAGCTTTTCTTTTAAGCTTCCTATCGGCTTTCCCCTGAGGATCTTTAAGATAGCCGATAATTTCCGCCTGCCATCCAATCGGAACTGGGCTTGCAATCAGAATAATCTCTAACTCCATGACCGACAACTTATATCCTGACTCTTCCTGAGCTAAATCATTGGCTTCACAATTCTGTTCCCTTGGAATATGATGAATTGTAAACACGCTAAAATCAGAAGCCCTTTCCAGATATTCCCGAAGCAGGTCACTATGACATTCATATTTATCGATCATCTGGAAAACCACCAATTGTGAATCTCCAAACACTTCTACAGCGATAGCACCAGCTTGAATTAACCACTCCAATCCTTGGATCAATGTCTCGTATTCCACCTGATTGTTGGTTAGCCCAAAATCCACTGTAACACCGAATCGGTAAGGAACGCCACCAGAAGAAACTATGAAAATACCGATTCCACATCCCTTCTCACAAACCGATCCATCAAAAAACATTACCCAAGGCAACAGAACCGGAAGGTTAATGTCTTGATGGTGCGTGACGAAATCGGCTAATACCTGCCCCTTGACAGCTTTCGGAGATTCATATGTCAAATCAAACTCGATGAGTGTATACGCCCACTTGCCAAGACGCCCTTTGATAAATGGGGCATTAAGCATGTATTTGACCATATCGGTTTGACAAACCACTTTGCATTCAGCACCCAACAAATAATGCCTCAGCTTAGTGCAAGCAAAGTATAAACAAAGGCAATACCTTTCCACTACTGTGTATCGTGTTTCTGGATCCAATAGCTTCCGGCTAAGATAAAAGATCGCATGCTCCTTTCCATCGGCTTCTTGTACCAGAACTGCTCCTATCGTTTTATCCGATACCGATAGATACAACTTAAATGGCAAATTTTCCTTTGGAGCAACCAGAACAGGTGGATTAACCAAGTACTCCTTGATATTATCAAATGCTTTCTGTTGCTCAGACCCCCAAACAAACTTATCAGAGTTCTTCAATTTAAGCGACGGGGAGAACGGGATGATCTTTTCCGATAAATTCGAAATAAACCTTCTCAGGTAATTGATCTTACCGATAAGCTCTTGTAGACGAACCTTTGAATCAGGGGGCTTTGTATTCAGGATCGCCTTTACCCTATCAGGATGAACTTCAATTCCTCTCTGATGCACCATAAACCCCAAGAATTTGCCGGCTGATACCCCAAAAGCGCACTTCTTTGGATTCATCCTCATGCCATATTTTCGAAACCGATCCAACACGGTCACGATATCAGTCAGGTGTTGTTCTTCTTCTTGAGATTTAATAACCATGTCATCGATATAGATTTCAATCAGTTTACCGATTAAGTCATGGCAGATCAAGTTCATCCCCCTTTGATATGTCGCTCCAGCGCTAATCAGCCCAAAAGTCATCACAACCCACTCAAATAAGCCGATAGCACCAGGACACCTGAATGCAGTCTTGTTCATGTCTTCGGCCATAAAGATTTGATTATATCCAGCATTACCATCTAGGAAACTGATAATCCGATTGCCTGAAGCAGCGTCAATTAAACGATCGGCAATCGGCATCGGATATTCATCTTTATACGTCGCTTTATTCAAATCCCGAAAATCAATGCATACCCAAATTTTATCAGAATCTTTCTTACCGACTGGTACAATGTTTGAGATCCACTCGGCGTATTTGCATGGCCGAATAAATTTCGCATCTAATAATCGTTGAATCTCGGCCTTCACCTGATCGTAAATTTTCCAACTAATCTTCCTTGGTGACTGCTTTACTGGCCGAAATCCAGGCTTCATCTTAATCCTGTGCTCAACTATGGATCGGTCTAGACCAGGCATCTCATGATATTCCCAAGCGAAACAATCAACCCAATCCTTGAGTATCTGGATAAGCCGATCTTTATACCCCCGCGACAACTGTTTACTGATATAGGTGGGCCTTTCTTTGCCATCAGTCACAATATCGACTTTTTCAAGTTCATCAGCCGATATGAATCCTTGGCCCATCTTGAACTCTATTTCCTCTAGAGCTGCGGTTCTCATAAAAAACCCTCACATCCTTGAGTTACCGATTATCCTTCCAACATTGTCGGCTTGAACCCCAATTTACTAACACTGAGGAAATCACAATCTTCTAAGGGTTTTCCCGATAGTGCCTCCAGGTTATGATGTATATCGACACAATCGGTTTCCGCGGTTAAAGACTCTCCTTTTGCCACTTCTATTTGATCGCCAATCCACTGAATTAGAATCTGATGCAATGTCGATGGAATGCAGCAATTGGCGTGTATCCAATCCCTTCCCAACAGCACATTATAACTCTCTTTTCCCTCAATTACAAAGAAAGCTGTTGGGATTGTCTTGCTCCCTATGGTGAGTTCTACGACCAAAACTCCTTTGGCTTCGGTTGGATTCCCATTGAAATCGCTCAAAACCATATTAGTCTTTACCAAATCCTCCGTAGATTTTCTGATTTTTTGACACACAGAATATGGCATTAGATTTACAGTAGCTCCACTGTCTACCATCATTCTGGAAATCAGCTTTCCATTCATATATCCCGTGATAAACAATGGCTTCAAATGCAATCGGGAATTCTCTGGCTTCTTAAATATAGCATCTTCAGCTCCCACCACTAACTCTGCGGCAGCCTCTTCATAATCGTTTATGAACTCCCGAGGCAGAACGCAGACCATGTTAGTGGCGATTGATACTTCGTCGACATCCTTTTCAATGATAACAGCCAATCTCAACTTGGGCCTCCATTCTAGCTTGCCCCTAGCCGGTTTCATCGGCTTTACCTGCTCCAGCAAAGCATCCCTGAACTTCTCCGCCCCTGCTTCCTTAGCTTCGGCGTGCCTCATTCGCTGCAAGCGCCGCTTCTGAGATTTCATTATTCCACTCGGGCACCACTGCGGTAATGGCACCTTGGGAGGCCGATGCACATCGGTATTTTTGTCTATCGGACTATCCTCGGCCTTTTCACTAGGAAACACCAGCCAATCCTTTACCGATGCTCTCTTTGGTGGGATAAAAGCATGATTCATCGGACAATTGTCCAGCGTAGGCAATGACATCCTTTCTTCCCAGCAATATCGGAAAAAAGGGCAATCCCAGTGCTCCATCTCCCAATTTTGATCATTTGAATTACATTGAACAGTTTCGGGAATATTCGATTTAACGCTCCTACGAGGCGTCTCCTTAGCTCTCCGATCATATTTTTCCATCAGCTGATTAAAGGTTGGCTTTGGTCTTGGCTTAGCAATCGGGTTACAATCGTTTCCGCGCTTCAGCTCACGCCACTCACCAGTCCTTCCACCACGTCGTCCTGAAGATTGGAATGTCAGCTCAGGCCTCTCTTCCACCACGATCCTCTTAGATCCGATGAGTACTTTAAACCGATTGGATCCCTCGGGATCATCGGCTTTCCTCTTTGCATCGACCATCCCAACAAAACCGACTGGGAACGGCTCTGTGTCGATCTGCGCGTTTTTACCTTGGTATCGAAGTTGCCCGCTCTCTATCGCTTTCTGCACCACCTGCTTGAATACATTGCACTCATTGGTAGAATGCGAGTAAGAGTTGTGCCACTTGCAATACTTTCGCTTCTTCGGCTCTTCAAGCGGAGGAAGTACATGGCCCTGCTTGAGCCGAATCTGCTTTTCTTGCAGTAAATGATCGAAAATCCGATCGCACTTGGACGTATCAAAAGAGTATTTGCCGTTCTCAGAGCCTTTCGGCTTTATCCAGCCCAGCTCGAACTCTTTCTTATTATTGATCCACTCAGCAATATAAGCACCAACGTCTTCAGCATCGGAGTCGTCGGAGTATTCGATCTCGTCCGTGCCAACAACATTAATCGCTTTATCCTTGCCCTTATTGTTGTTGTTGTTATTCCGATACTCTTTCTGACCAGGGTAAGAGTTATCGGAGAATCGGTTTTCATAGAGCGCGATTTTATGGGCCAGATGGGAAATATCGGCAAACTCCTGGTTGCCCACCTTCTTCTGATTGACAGGTAACAGACCCTCGAAAGCTAATTCCGCCAATTCATTATCTGGCAGCGAAAGGCTATAGCATCGGTTTCTTACTTCTCGAAACCGACGCAAGTAATCATTTACCAATTCACCAAATTTCTGTTTGATCATCATGATATTGGTAATCCTTGCTTCATTCTTTCCAGAATAAAAATACTCATGAAACTTCTTCTCTAGATCAGGCCAGGAAGTAATACTATTTGGAGGAAGTGATGTGAACCAGTTAAATGCTGATCCCGATAACGACAGTGGGAACAATCGGCATTTGAGAGTATCTTTTGACGCAGCCTCTCCACACAGCGCAAGGAATCTGGCAATATGCTCGCGCGTAGAGGTGTTGTCGCTCCCGCTGAATTTGGCATTAGTGAAGTCGGGAACTCGATACTTGTGAGGATATTCTGTCTCATTGAAAGCCGATGGATACGGCATAGTATAGTGCGGTGCAATCTTAGGAGTGTTGAACCCGCACTGCTTCATCATATTGTAAACCAGATTCTTAGTCATCTCTTCCAGATTTTCATTCACCCCATAATTAATCGGTTGATAGACCGGATCTGGGATCGGAACCATAGCCTGATTATTCGGTATCATCTGAATCGGAGCTGGATTAATAGTCAATGGAGGATTTAGTTGGGAAGTCCCAGCATGTGATGCCCCTGGCTGGGTGTAAGCTGGATACTGGCCTCCCGGATTCATCCCTTGCGGGATACTCCGATTCATCTGATGAACTTGTCCAGTCATAATGTTGTGTGGAGAAGCGCTAGTCCCCTCCTGGACAATTCGCCCTAAAACCGATGACTGGTCCAACATCGATCGGTAAACGGAGCTGTTGATCTGATCTTTGGTCACTTCGGAAAAGTCCCCGGTGAGCAGTGGATCTCCAATGGAAGTCTTTGTAATCTGTCCACTACGGGTTTTCCGATAGCCAATCAGCATCCTCTTCTTGTTCTCCTCATGGATCTCCACGAGCCTATCCTCGATTTCCTTCTTCTGGTCAGGACTTAGCTCGTCGAACGTCACTGCTTCAGCGGCGAGCTTGAGCGCCTCCAAAGCCTCCTCGGTGTCGGTACGCGTCATGTTGATCTTGATTCTTTTGTCCCACCGGGCGTGCCAAAAAGTGTGTTGACACGAAAAGTGGACTTCTCGCAAACACATGTGCCAAAAAGTGTGTTGACACGAAAAGTGGACTTCTCGCAAACACACGTGCCGAAGCGTCAACTCTGGGATTGTGTCGCAACAAGAAACCAAGCGTGCCAGTTAATTTGACCTGTGAATTGACAAGGAGAAAATCGTCAGTAATATCGCCCTAATCGGCTTTTAAAATAGCGGATCAGTTTTCTCAGAATCGGCTTTGCAATACCCGATTACAGGATCTATCGGCTTAATGCCTGATAGAGCAAACAGATATAGAATAATAATCAAACTTAAATCTTGTATTTCTTTTTGGTATTTTGTTATGATATTTAGCAATAAACCTTTGCATCAGTGCGTCAAATTACACCAAGAAGCAGATTGCATAGATTGATCAAGTCAAGACAGTATTCAAATCCAAGTCTAGATATAAACCAATAAACTGATTTAAAGATTTAGAGATTAATAAAGGTAGATGCAATGTTAATCGGCAAACATTCACATATGCGAGATCCTAAACAAGGCATACACAAGATCAATTAAACGAGACAGTTGCATACATCGGATTCAGGGAAAGGCATATGAAACACTTGATGATCGGCATTACAGGGTAAACACATATTACAGATCGACTAGATCGAGACAGTGCAATATGCGATACACATCAAAGATCGGTAAATCCCGAGACAGTCTAATGTGCTTTGTATACATGAGATCAATATGATGCAGCCATGCATACGGGTTACAAGGAGAGAATTGATTATCCCATCGAGATAGCTCTACCTGCGAGTTGAAGCCTTTCGACGAGGTCGATCGGATTCGAGAAAGAGTTTTGTGTATTGAGTATTAGATAGATATTTCTCGAGGCCCAAGATCCTATTTATAGTATTACAAAGTCGATGCCGATACGACCTATTTTTCTGCGCCGCGCCTGATCCGATCGTATTCCTCTCAAAGTCTTATCTTTATCGGAATACTTCAATAATCATTTCTGGATTTTACCGATTTTACCCTTTTACCATATCCGATTTTTCCTGCCAAATTTGGGTGTCAACACGCGGGCTTGCTCGAGCCCACGCACGGTAGAGTTGCACTTAGATAGGGCAGTTTCCAGCTCCTTGGAGGCCGCCTCCCTGCGCCTGCGCTCTTCGTCAAAGGCAGCTCGGGCTCGGTCTGCCTCTTCACGGGCCGCCTAGACCTGGCTCATCGCGACCCTCTCCGTTTCCTAGGCCTAGGCAAGCCTTGACACGGCCTCCCACTCCTCCTCTTGCGCTGCACGGAGCACGGCCTCCAGCTCGGCGACGCAGACGGTTCCACGAACCTCGTTCTCAGCGACCAGCGCGCTCGCGCGCTCTACCTGAGCCCGGGCTTGCGCGAGCTTAGCGGAAAGACGTTCGATCTCTGCCGCATGGTTCCTGGACCTCCCACTCGCTACCTCCATCAATGAGGACAGGCCGGCCATAAGGGCGTAAGAATGAAACAAGAAGAAACCAATCAAATAACGAGAAGGCCAATGCCTAAGCGTAATGCACGGGCCCCGGTATATTACCTTCTTGTTGAGAGCAAGCATGCTCTTCACCCTCTCCTCGGCGGCTTCGCACACAGCTTGATCGAACCCGTGGAGATGCGCCTCGTGGAATGGCAGAGGCGCGTAGCTTACGGACTCCGGACCACTCCCCTCTAACGACGCAGTACGCACCGCCGCCGTAGATTGCACTGGTGATGCTACTGGAGGCAGAGCAATCGCCCCAGCGGCGGCCACCAGTCTCTCGGCAACCTCCACCCGAGCCGTGAGCTCGGCCTTCGCCGCTATCGCTTGCTCCGCGACCAGCTTCACCCCGTCAAGCTCAGCCTGGGCTTCGGCCAATGTGGTCTCTAGCTTGTCCGTCCTTAGCTCGGCGGCCGCAAGTTCAGCCTTGATCTTATCCGTCGCCTCTGAGGGAACCCGGGATTCATCTCCTCTGGCCTAGGCCTTAAGCGCCGCCTCGGCAGCGGCCAAGGATTCCTCGAGTACGGCTTTTGCCTGGACGGTTTGCTCCGCAACATCCCGCGCTCGCTGGAGCTCGCCAAGGAGCTGGAGGACCTCCTGCGCGAGTTTCCGCCTCTCTGTTGCGGGCTCGGCCCGTTCCACAGCTAACTGGGCAGCGTATTGCGCCTCCTTGAGTTGCGCCTTAAGCCGGTCCACCGCGCCCGCCGCCAGGGCCTAGCCGGTCCTTGCTGCCCGAAGCTCCACCTCCGCGGCACTTTCGCCCTCCGCGGGAACCAGGAACGTGGGAGCCGCGCCGATCACCATAACTGAACTTGGGCGAGGGGGCGTCGTCACTCCCGCTGCCTCCAGCTGCAGCCGCTCTGCCTTAGCCTCCGCTTTTGCTGCACGTTCAAGAGCGGTATACAGGTCGCCAATAGTAACGGCGTCCAGGCGCTTCAGGAGGTCTTTCCTCTCCAGCCCAAGGGTAGGATGGATTTTCACGACGGCAGCCTCCCAGCAGAGCTTTGCGCCGAGGTTACTTCTTTGCTCCACCCACTGAGAGGCAAATCCAGCTCATGAACGCCAGGTAGTACGCTGGGCACCGAGACGCTCATCCACCCCGACTGGACAAGCACGCACACTAGCCATTCCAAGCTAACTAGCAGCATGCGCCGGTCAGGCGCAGGGGGTGCCCCCTTGATTGGGGTCTTGAAGAAGTCAGCAATCCCTCGGCGGTCGATCGGCCACCACCCGTGAGCCATGCGCCCTTCAACACGTAAGGGTGAAACCCACGAGGAGGCTTTGTCGGTGTCAACCTTCACCGTCTCCGCGACCTCGTCCGACGCATCCAGCACCGCCATCAGCAGGTAGGTCGATGATCCCCCGCAGATCAGTTGCCTATCCTTGTCCTACGTGTCTATCAGCCTCAACAGCCCGGCCGCCTCCAGCGCTTGCGACAGGAATCCCCCTCCTACGGGCTCAGCCGACTCGCTCTCGGCCACCCTATCTTCGGCAGAGGGAGGCAACACCGATCGCCACCTCGGCGCTTCGCTTTCGATCAAAACACACACGCCTATCGACCACGTAAGCGAGCGGCGGCGAGCAACGCGAGAGACTTACGCGCTGGTTCAAATTATGTGCCCTCGTACACCCCCGGTGTAGGGCGCAGAAAGAGCTTTGTTTCTAGGCCGCCGACGCGGCTCGTGGTTGGCACGGCAATTTTTTGCCGGGATGAGACGATTTTCTTCACGGTCCCCCGCCGCGACGTCGTTCCCGGCGGAGGACTCACCACTGGCGCGACATCCTCGTCGTCGCTGCGCTGGGCAGACCGATACGACCTCTTCTTCTTTGCCGGCACCGCGCCCTGGACACGCGCAAAAGAACAGAGCTTAAGGCCCACTGAGTGTCCGACATTTGGCCTGCTCCAAAGGGATAGGGATTCACCTGCGCCGACGCCGCGCGTTTCTTCAACCGCGTCTCCACGCCCGCTTGCGCTGTGCCCGCCGCGGTCGAGGCCGGCGCCGGGCTTCCCTCACCCGACATCACCGACAAGGCTAGCGCCTCACTTGACGCCGCCGGCGATTCCCCTAGCGGCGAGCGCGCCGCCAGCGGCTGTACATCCAAAGGCTCCCTTGCGGAGCCCGTGGCTTTCGTGGCATCCTTGGCCACGCCCCACGTTCTCTGCATACAAAAAGTCAGCCCAGGCTGTCAAGGCTCAAAGGACACATGCGGCCTGAAATTTGGTCGAACACCCCACGGGCGCGTACCGCGGACAAATTATCCTTCACGAATCTTATGGGCGCGAGGGTTCTTGTCCATCGGCAGCAACATGCCCGCAATCCGCGCGACATCGCGGGTCGGGAGTCCTGCAAGGCACCACAGACGGTCACGGCGTGCCCCGACCTAAGATAAAACAAAGCAGTGCAGCAGGCGTTTACCTTGGTGAAAATCCCGGTCCGGATCCTCCCATCCGCCCATCTCGCTGACACACCGCTCGTGGCGCCCCAGCGGGCTGATCCGGTGCCGGACGAAGCTGACGACGACGTCGTAGCCCGTCAAACCCTTCTTGGTGAGCCCCTCAATCTCGTACACCGTCACTTGATCCTATGGCAGGGTCTCGCTACGCGCGAAGATGGGGGTATCCGGCGCGGCCGAGGAATACTCCAGGACTGAGCCCCCACGGTTCAGGTAAAACCACCGCCGGGCCCAACCATCGACCTTCGTCCTGACTTCATACTCTGGGTATGCTTGGCTTCCCCGGACTCGGCGCGCAGTCAGATAGAAGACTCCGCCGCTGCCCGCGCGGTGGCCGACGACCTTCAACTCGAAGTAGTGTTGGAGGAGGCTCACCGTGGGTCGCACCCCACAGAATGCCTCGCACAGATGAGCGAAGATGGATAGATGAACATAGGACTGCGGGGCGGGTTCTCGACGCTGACTCATGGCGAAAAAAAAATCCGTCTTGAATCGCGACTCGTAGCGGAACCCGGAAATGGCCGAACTCTCGAAGCATACCAGCTCGCCGGGCTCGGGCTGTGACTCCCGGTTCGCACCAGGGAGCCTCCAGGAACCAGGCCTCACAAAGCCGTCCCTCTCCAGCTCCGCCATCCTCTCCCTCGTAAGGGCGCTGTCTCCGATGAACACCATGGCGGCAGGAAGCAAGAAGGCAAGAAGCGAGAGGAGGAGACGAAGACAAAGGCAAAGGGGATGATTCTACAGTAGGAGTTCCCCCTGGAAGACGCTGCCTTATCAATGAAGGCAATGGTCGAGGCGGAGATCGTGGGAGTCGTGCCCAGGGAGGCGTAACTGCCCCACTTTTCCGTCAAATCAAATTGAATGCTCCACTACTCGCCCTAGCGGCTCCAGAGAACCCTAGCCAAATCTTCCCACGCAGCGCGAGAGGGGGATTTTCTCTAAACCTCAGACCGGCTCGCCACGCGACCCGCTCGAGGCTCGAGGGCTGGCTGTTGGTGATTCGTAAGCGGCCCATCCCGAGGTGGGCCTTGGGCCGATTCCGTACCGGCCCACCACACGTACAGAAGGTCCAAAAGGCCGCCCTAGCCATACTAAAGGAAGCGTCTAGCCCGCCAGGGTCTCCCTCAGGCTTGACCAGGTCAACCGCGCCTCCCTGGGTCCTAACCAGGAGCGTGGCGCACCTCCCGAGCTATCCCTAGCCCGGGAGAGGGTCCCGTGGGCAGTCCGCCTGCCCATAGGCAGGTGGCGACAACTGTCATGTCCCACCGCACTTTCCTCGGCCTTGACCGGGAAGAACTGTGTCTCTTCAGGGTCCATGACCGAGAGGGACGCAGGGCAGCTTCGCCTTGTCGTTTGCTCCCACAGGCGGCGGCGGTTGTTACGCTTCTGCGACGCCTCTAACGGTGGCGCGAGGTCGGTTTCGGTCGATCAATGCTATATTGGGGATAAAGGGAAAGTGATTTCTCCCTAAAGAAGGTTTCTCCCCCATATAGGCACTCCCAGACGAACACTGTCCAGTACTAACCTGACCAGTTTCTACCTGCAGGCTCCGGACCAGACAGAGCCCCGGAATGAGACAAGGGCACCGCCACTAAAACAAAGACGGGCGCGGGGCCCGCCGTATCAACTCCGAGCGACCCGCCGCGCCTATAAAAGGAGGATCCTTGAACGTTCGAGGGGATCGGCCATAGGAGAATAGCAACACACACAGCACACGCATCCGAAGCTTCCTTAGCAATAGCCATAGTCCCTAGCCACCAGAGTGTCCGAAATTCCCCTATAAGCTCGGTATCGGTGCCTCCAAGCCCGGTCTCGGCACCTCCTGTACTGTTTTCCATCGTATAATCAACAAGGCTGGAGTAGAGCTATTACCCGGCAGTGGGGGCTCGATCCAGGGTAAATCGCTTGTGTCTTCACGGTTTGTATTGGTTTCTCTCTCTCCCCCTCTTTCTTCCTCACCGTACGACGGATCTGTACCCGGATCGCCAAGTCGCACCAGGCCCTATCCAGGAAGACCGCGTGGCCTGAGCCCCCGTAGGCTTGGCCGCCGGCGGCTGAGAAGGATGGTCGTTGGGCCTCACACCAACTACAAATTCGTCTGGCGGTCCGTGGACCCGCTGCCCTTCAGGGGCGCGTTTCCCAGACACAGACAGATTCGATAAGCAAGTCTTTATCAATAGTTTCCTCTTTCTACAGTCTAGTTCTCAATACATTCCACTTGTTCATATGGCTAATATGCTCAACACTATTTTCATATTCTCTAAGCTTCTCACTAGTATGCCACCAATTTCTATATCCATCATGTGCTAATGAACTCGGACTCTTGTTAGTGCTGGACTTAAAGATCTTACAGCAGAAGCAAAACACTCTGTCATCATGCTGAAAGGATCGCTATGCCGCCTAGAGGGGGGTGAATAGGCGAATAAAACGAAATTACGGAATTAATAAAGTCAAACAGTAACCAGTCGGTCGGATGTTCCGATGGAGATCGGATGTTCCAACCGGATCCAGTAACCCCTGCGTCGGATGTTCTGATTTGGGTCGGATGTTCCGACGGGCGTCGGATGTTTCGATCCTGGGTATTCTGGAATTGTCGAAAACCTGCAGAAAAACTGATTTCTCACAAAACCAAGGTTAGATCTACTCAAGAATATTTAGAACAGGCCAACACTAATAGTAAAAACAACCAAATCAAGACCAAGACAAAAACACAGCGATTTTTGTTTACCGATGTTCGGATCTTTGAAGGGAGATCCTACTCACCGTTAGGGAAGGCACAAAGCCCGGATCACCAAGACCCTAATCCCTTACCAAATAAGCACAAAGCACTCACCGCGATCACTAGTTGAATCATTTTCCTTGCGGAAGTAGATTCGCACCTTCACAAACTCCGGAGGCACGCCACACAAAGATCGGCGACTCACCGGCGACACCTAGCCATCTAGGAGCCCTTCAAGCCTCCACGAGTAACAAATGCGATGTAGAAAATTCAGATCGCTAAGTGCTCAAGAATTGGATCTCTAATTCACGGAGCACTTGGGTGTCTTGATCTCTCTAGATCTAGATCTCACAAGATGAACAAGAGAGAGACAAGGCTAGGGTTCTTGAGAGAGATGATGGAGAATATGAATTATGCTCAAATCAGGTTGTAATCAGAGTGTGTAACCTTTGGCAGGTATTAGAGGAGGTCTTAAATAGGGATTCTCGAAAAGTAGCCGTTGCAGCAGTTAAACCCGCATCGGATGTTCCGACCCCCGTCGGATGTTCCGACATTCATCGGATGTTCTGACCCCCGTCGGATGTACCTCGTGGAATTAACTTGTATAGCATCTGTGCACAATTCTCCAATAGAAATATTAGCTCTATAATTGTTACTCATTAATCACCAAAATCACATAAGGGCCTAGACGCACTTTCAATCTCCCCCTTTTTGATGTATTGATGACAACAATTATAGCTCACAAATAAATTAAATAAAGAATATAACCGGAAGCTCCCCCTGAAACTATGGCAATAATAACAACAAGAGCTCCCCCTATATCCTTGGCAAAATTTGAATCTAAATGCAATATGACAGGATATATCACACAATACGAAATAAATAGCAATTCACCATTACATCATCATCACAAGATAATAAAGTCTTACAACCACAGCGTACCACAAAAACATCGAGTTTAAAACATAGTTTTGCACTTAAATATTCAAGTTTCAAACATAGGAATCTAAGAACAGAATGGATAACTCTTCTCCCCCAGAACATTTCTCCCCCTTTGTCATCAAGACACCAAAAAGAGAAAACAAACTGAAGAGGACTACTCAATCCACTCTGAATCACTGCTGCTGCCGCCGCCCTGACCATCAGCACCAACACCACCTCCGGTGACCTCATCATCATCGTCGTTGTTGTTGCCGCCACCGGAAGGAGGAAGCCCAAACAGTCCTCGAGTATAGGTGTCAATGGTTGAGTAGGACTCAGAGTCATCAAAAGACAGAGGCATACCAAGATGCTTCTTGATGTCTTGGATCTGCTTTCGATTGTTGCGAAGACGCACAATGGATTCTTGAACCTGATCATTTGTCTTGCGGCACATGCAGAAGATAGATTTCAGCATTTTCTTAATAGAGCCTCCAGAAGATGATGGATTGGACCGAGCTGAAGATGGTCCCGCGCTACCACGAGGAGCAGAAGAAGGCCCCGCGCTATCACGAGTAGCCGAACCCCTCCTGGGTGGTGTCGCAAAAGTCCCACCAGGAGAAGCCAGTCCATGGGTGGTCACAAGGTATGGGGTATGCTTCACATCCAGTACACACTTGAAACCAGTCACATGAATGATCGTGCTCATCAGATAAGGAGCATAGGGACAGCTCCTCTTTGAATCACAAGCACTGATCTTGATCTCACACCAGATGAAGTCCAGAATGTCAAAAGGACGCTCACGCAGACCAATTTTCATCAGAAGGTTGCGAGAATAGGAGAGAACACGAGAAGCGTCATCTTCTTTGGGACAAAGAGTCTTGTGAAGGATGCGGTTGAGCACTTGGTAGAATGGCTTCATGGTCTCAGTAGTTCTAGCCTTAGTGGGAATAGGCCTATCATACAAGAATTTCAAATCTTGATTCTTTAGGGCATCCACATCATGAAGCTCCTCCATGTTGCGTCTAGTGAACAACTTCAGGTGCTGGCCAAACTCCCTCTTCGAGAAGTTGTACCAAACTCCGTCGCACATAAACCAGAAGAAGTCGCCAGCGGCACCCCCAGCAAAGTACAATGAAGCATAGAACTGACAAATAACTTTATCGTTCCAATCATGCTGGAAGCTCAAGATATCAGTCAATCCCATGGTGTCACAAGCAGAAATGACCTCATTGATGACTGGATTGTCTGACAGTGCCATGCCTTCCCAATCAATGAATTGCATCCGCATGACAGGATTCTTCTTTTTCACAAAAGCAACATCATAGAAATCTTGATGAAAGAAGTTCCAGAATCTCTCATCAGTCCCTTCTTCCTTCTCATACCTTAGGGGATCTTCAACCCTGGCGTGTTGAATCTCCTTGACATCCGCGACATAAAAGCCGAAGATCTTCGGAGTGACATTATGAGCAAATGTCCTTGTTGTCTTCTTGATCATCAAAGGACCAATGGGATCACGGATATTTGCCCGCTTCCACTGAGCCAACCTCTCATGGAACAACGAAGGATCCTCATTGGGCTCGGCTAAAGGACGAGCGATAGTTGAACTTGAGGTTCGTTGCCGCTTGGAAGAAGACATCTGCAAGATATATATGATGGAATCAAGGAATTGAAAGAGAAATGCTCAAATCCAACCGGGTCAGTGAGTACCACGTCGGAACATCTGACGCGGTGCAGCACTTGCCCGAAATAGGGTTTGTCAAATCTCGCATCAAAACGACATATCCGAGGCATCAACAGGTGGAAAATACTTCCATGAACGAAATAGAAGCATATTTAGCCTCGAACTCGATCAAAAACGACGTACATTGCACGTTCTAGAAGTTTTCAAGATTTGGAGCTTTACCTTCAATGGAGGAGGAGGGAGACGAGCAGGGAGGAGGCTGAGGCAGAGGAGAGGCAGCAGGTCGCAAGATCCGCCGCCGTACGGTCCACCGCCGCCGGAAGTTCCGCCGCCGCCGAAAGATCCGTCGCGCGTTGGAGCTCCCTGTGCAGTCGCCGCCCAAGAGGAGAGAGAGAGAAGGTAAAAGCTTAGGGTAAAACCCGTGGAGTAAAAGAAACAGAGACCCACGCGGTGAAAAGATGAAAAGGCATCTAGGCCCCTAATTTTGTTTTGGTGATTGATGCCAACTACTAAAGACTCCTACTAATGATTTAATTGAGTTGTGGATAGATAAATAGACTGGAAATCATTTGAATGAAGAATTATCGAAGAACTTGGAGTATTATTCTTTTGGAAGCTCATTTATTCTTTAAATTGTAATCTCTATCTTATTGAGTCTAAGGACAGCCGTACTATAAAGAGGAATTCGACGAGAAATTAAGTGTGAGGTGACTCTGGTGCTCAAAAGATGGTTCTAGGTCAAATCTTAGTCACCCATTAAATTTCCCACTATTTCCAAGCCCAAAACACTTCTCTGTGTCCGGACTGTCCGTGCCTTGGCTCGGACTGTCCGAAGGTTCGGACTGTCCGAGGCACTCTCGAGACGCTCTCTGTTTGAATATTCGAATTATCGGATTTGTCCGGTTGGATGTCAGAAGGTTCGGATCGTCCGGTTGGATCGTCAGAAGGTTGATTGTCCAAGTACCCTCGATTGAGCTCTCTGTTTGATTTATTCGATTTACGGATGTCAGTGAGACCCTTGGACGATCAAACTACTAGTCACATCTGGAGATTCGACCCCATATCTGTGATCCACATACCTTCTAGATCTCAAATATGATTTTTGTTTGGGTCACTATTCACAGTAGACCTCGGATTGTCAGGGGTGTCACGACAAATCAATCTCACTTGCTTTGTACCTTAACGGCTAGATCCGGGGAAGCTATTTATATCCTTTCACTTGCTCCCAACAACGCGTAATCTGTCGCATCACTCAGATTCATTTCATACTCTCTCTTCCAAGAACCTAAAAGCTTCTCCCTCCTAGTGCCTCTTGTGAGATTGATTTGAGGGTGGAGAAGCTAGGTTGGTGCTAGATCTGAGCTTGGTCCATCTCGTGAGCACCTTGGTCGCCTCCAAGTGAGTGGTTTCTCACTGGATTTGTTACTCTTGGAGGTTGAGGACTCCTAGACGGCTAGGGGTCGCCGTGAGCCTCCGGATCGGTGTGGTTGGCCTCGGATTGGTTGTGAAGGTGTGATTCCACCTCCGCAGAAAAGGAATCAAAGTGATATTCGGTGAGTGCTTTGGCACAAATCCGAGAGGAATAGAGTCTAGTGAGACTCGGGCTCTCTGTGTTGAGCCTACCTCAGCGGAGAGTAGGATCTCCTCAAAGATCCGAACTTGGGATAAAACTCCTTGCGTCTATCTTCTAATTTGGTTTGAGTTTCTCTCTTGCTAGATTTACTCTATTTACTATCTTGTGCTTGAGGAGACCTCTCCTGTATTTACGTGTTATTACTTTTGGTATTCTAGTTGTTTGAGGTGTGCGGGACATTTCCGGAGATTTTGGGAGGTTTCTTCACATTTGAGTTGAATTGTCAGGAGTCACAGACGGTCGAACCTACTTCCGCAGCGTCGTTGAAGATTGAATTTGGTGGTCACGCCTATTCACCCCCCCTCTAGGCGTCATCTCGGTCTTTTCAATTGGTATCAGAGCAAGGCTCTCCCTTAAAGCTTAGCCGCTTGGAGAAAAGATGGCGTCAAAATCTCCCAAGATCACCGAAGTTGAGAGTTCGGATTTAACTAGAGTTCCTCCTCCTCTCTCTTATGTACCTAACCCCTCAACATCTTCATCTCATCACTCCTTCTCGGCGGGTAGAATCCCTCACTTTGATGGGACTTTCTACCCACAAAGGAGGCATAAAATGAAATTGTACTTGAGGTCGCTTAACCCTTTCATTTGGAGAATTGTTGAGACAGGTTATACTATTGAGGATCCCAAGGAGCTCACCAAGGAGGACAACGAAAACGTCTACTTCAATGATCAAGCCGTTCAAGCATTGGTGGCCGCTATAAGTCCAAGTGAGTACAACCGGGTTGATGGACTTGAAGATGCCAAACAAATGTGGGATATTCTAAAGCTTGCCCATGAGGGTACTTCAAGTGTCCGAGAGTCCAAGGTTGAGCTTATTCACGGCAAGTTGGGAAGATTCATTCTTGAAGAGGAGGAAACATATTCTAGCATGTTCGATAGGCTGATGAAGTTGGTCAACGAGGCCAAAGGACTTGGAAGCACGGAAGTGACGGACCATGCCGTTGTCAAGATCATGTTGAGAGCAGTTCTCCCAAGAAACCGAAACTTAGTTCAACTCATCCGTGAGAAGGACAACTATAAGAAGATAACTCCTCACGAAGTACTTGGTAGAAGAATCAAATGTCATTGAGGAGTTGATGAGGCCAAGCAAGAAAAAGAACATTGCACTCAAAGCCTCCAAAATTTCAAAGAGCTCTAAGAAAGAAGAAGAGAGCTCAAGTGATGATGAGGAGGACGATGAAAGCATTGACATGGAGGAAATGGCTCTTTTTGTGAGAAAATTCAACAAGTTCTTTAAAAGCAATGGCTATGGACGGAGAAAGTTCAAAGACTCCAAGAAATCATCCTCATCAAAGAGAGTATGCTTTGGTTGTGGAAGCGATAGCCACTTCATAGCCGATTGTCCAAATGCTAAGAAGGATGAAGGAAAGAAGGATAAGAACAAAAACAAGAAGAGCAAGCAACAAGCTCATATTGACATGGAGTGGGAATCCAATGCCGAAGAAAGTGAAGATGAAGGAGGCATTGCAAGCATTGCTATTACCACCACTACATCATCAAAGCCATGCAAGTCCCTCTTCGGCGACATGAGTGAAGACGACAACGATGCACCTATTTGTCTCATGGCCAAGGGACCAAAGGTATCAACCAAAATTGATCTCTCCTCTATTCTTGATCCTTGCATGAATAGTGATGATGATGATAGTGATAATGATAGTGATAGTGATGATGATACCTCTAATGTTAAGAACATGAGCAAAGCTAGTTTGATGAAAATGATGAAATCTCTTGACTTCAATAAATTGAGTGAAATGATGAATGTTATAGAAAAGCAAGAGGGCACTATTATTAGGAGTAATGACATGATCATTAGTGAAAAGAAAAAGAACATGAAACTAGAGAATGCCTTTGAACAAGAGAAGAAGAGATCCGAAGATTTGGCCAAAAGTTTATCTAAGGCCAAGTCCGAGATAGCATCTCTTGAGATCAACAATGCTTCACTCAAAGAGGAGCTCATTGAAGCAAAGGAAGCTCGTGACACTCTAGTGGTGAAGTTTGATGATCTCTTAAAGAGCAACTCAACTTCCCTTAGCTCAACTTGCTCTTCTATGCCATCCACTAGCAATGATTGCTCTAAATGTTATAAACTTGATATAAATGCTTGTGCCACTAACTTTGAAACTATGCAAGCTTTGGCATGTGAGAATGAGAAATTAAAAGGATTTCTCGAAGATGGGCTACAAAAATCGTATAAGGCTAGTAAGGGCCTTGATGAGTTTCTAGAGAAGAAGAAAGGAAATTACAACAAGAGAGGGCTTGGATATACTCCTCCTAAAGAAACAAAGAAGCACATTGTGGTTGCCCCAATGACCAAGCCCATACACTTTATCAAGGCTCAAGGCTCCAAGACTCATCCAACTTACTCTACCTTTAACGCATCTTATGTTCTTAAGAAAGCTCAATTTGGTAGAGTAGTTGCTTTATATGTTGGGCCCAAGAATAAGAATGTATCTTTAGCAAAATCCATTTGGGTGCCTAAGACCCTTGTCACTAACTTGAGAGGACCCAACTTGGTTTGGGTACCTAAATGTAAGAACTAATTCTTGTAAGACTTCCTCTCCGGTGGCCCAAGTTGGGTGATTGATAGCGGGTGCACACAACATATGACCGGAGAGAGTGGGATGTTCTCCGAGCTTAACACCGATGAGTATCCAAGAGGGGACATTTCGTTTGGAGATAATGGAAAAGGTAAACCTTTGGGTCTAGGTAAAATTGCTATCTCAAAAGACCTTTGTCTCTCAAATGTGTTACTTGTTGATGGTTTGAACTACAATTTGTTGTCCGTTCCACAATTTTGTGCTTCGGGCTACAATTGTTTGTTCTCAAATGAGGGTGTGGAAGTCATAAGGAGGAGTGATGGTTTAATAGCTTTCAAGGGACACTTAAGAGACAAGCTTTATCTTGTGAATTTCTCAATTGATAAGCCTTGTCCCGGAGTGTGTCTTATCGCTAAATCGAGCATGGGTTGGCTATGGCATCGCCGACTAGCCCATGTTGGTATGAGAAATCTCGACAAACTCTTGAAAGGCAACCACATTTTAGGACTAACCAATATTTCCTTTGAGAAAGATAGAGTTTGTGGTGCTTGCCAAGCGGGAAAGCAAGTAGGAGCTTCACATCCCATCAAGAACGTCATGACTACGACAAGACCTTTGGAGATGCTACACATGGACCTCTTCGGACCTATCGCTTACCTAAGCATAGGAGGTAACAAGCATGGTCTTGTAATTGTAGATGACTATTCTCGCTTCACGTGGTTGTTCTTTTTGCATGACAAGAGTGAGACTCAAGGTATCTTAAAGAAGTTTATGCGAAGAGCCCAAAATGAGTTCGATGTGAAGATCAAGAGAATAAGAAGCGACAATGGAACCGAGTTCAAGAATACGGTGTAGATGGTTACCTTGATGAAGAAGGAATTGGACATCAACTCTCGGCTCCTACTCCCTCAACAAAGCGGAGTAGTTGAAAGAAAGAATCGGACGCTTATAGAGATGGCAAGGGCGATGCTCGACGAGTATAAGGTCTCCGACATCTATTGGGCGGAAGCCGTCAACACCGCGTGCCATGCCATCAACCGGCTTTACCTTCACAAGCTACTAAAGAAGACGGCCTATGAGCTTCTCACCGGGAACAAGCCCAACGTGTCATACTTCCGAGTATTTGGAAGCAAATGCTACATCCTCAACAAAAAGGCTAAGTCTTCTAAATTCGCCCCCAAAGTTGACGAGGGCTTTATGCTTGGTTATGGTTCTAATGCTCATGCTTATAGAGTTTTCAACGGTTCCACCGGAGTTGTTGAAATCTCACATGATGTTACCTTTGATGAATCTAACGGCTCGCAAGTAGAGCAACTCGATTCTCATGTGTTAGGTCAAGAAGTACCATCTCGAGAAGCAATCAAGAATCTAGCGCTTGGAGATATCAAGCCAAGGGAAGGTGGTGAGAAAAATAATCTAGAAGATGGATCAAATCAAGCTCAACCACCTTCTACTCCATCTCAAGATCAAGAAGCAAGTAAAGACAATGGTGAGGTGGAAGAACAAATCGTAGAAGATGAGCAATCCCCACCAAGGCCACCTCAAAGGATACCACAAAGCATTCAACGAGATCATCCCGTGGACAACATTCTAGGTGACATCAACAAGGGAGTCTCTACCCGTTCTCGTTTAGCAAATTTTTGTGCACACTATTCTTTCGTGTCTTCTCTTGAGCCAATTAATGTAGAACAAGCACTAGAGGACGCCGATTGGATAGTGGCAATGCAAGAAGAGTTGAACAATTTCACGAGGAACGAGGTGTGGGAACTTGTGGAACGCCCCAAGCAAAACGTCATTGGAACAAAGTGGGTTTTCCACAACAAATAAGATGAACATGGAGTGGTCGTCAAGAACAAGGCGAGGTTGGTCGCTCAAGGCTTCACACAAATCGAAGGTTTGGATTGTGGCGATACTTACGCTCCGGTAGCAAGAATTGATGCAATTAGAATATTATTAGCTTTTGCTACTCACCATTCCTTTAAGTTGTTTCAAATGGACGTTAAGAGCGCATTTCTCAATGGGCCACTCTCCGAACAAGTTTATGTTGAGCAACCGCCCGGCTTCGAAGATCCAAAGCGTCTCAATCACGTCTACAAGCTACACAAGGCGCTATATGGGTTGAAGCAAGCCCCTAGGGCATGGTATGAGTGCCTAAAGGAATTCTTGTTGAAGAAGGGATTCGTCATTGGAAACTCCGATCCAACCCTCTTCACTAAAAATGTGGACGGTGATTTATTTGTGTGCCAAATATATGTTGATGACATAATCTTTGAATCTACTAATGATTTGTTTTGCAAGGAGTTTAGTCAAATTATGACTAAACGGTTTGAGATGTCCATGATGGGAGAATTGAAATATTTTCTCGGTTTCAAGTCAAGCAAATGAAAGAAGGAACATTTATAACCCAATCCAAGTATGTGAAAGATATGCTCAAGAAATTTGAGATGGAAAACGCCAAGCCAATCAAAACACCTATGCAAGCAAATGGGCACTTGGACTTAAATGAAAATGGTAAGGCGTTGACCAAAAGGTATACCGCTCTATGATTGGGTCGTTGCTTTATCTTTGTGCATCTAGGCCGATATCATGCTTAGCGTGTGCATGTGTGCGCGATTTCAAGCTGCTCTAAGGAGTGCCACTTAGTGGCCGTTAAGAGGATATTGCGATATTTGGTTCACACCCCAACTTAGGCCTTTGGTATCCTAAAGGATCAAACTTTGATCTAATCGGCTATTCGGATGCGGATTATGCGGTTGCAAAGTGGATAGGAAGAGTACCTCCGGTACTTGTCAATTTTGGGTAGATCCCTTGTGTCGTGGTCTTCCAAGAAGCAAAACTCCGTTGCCTATCCACCGCCGAGGCCGAGTACATTCTTGGCGGGAAGTTGTTGCGCCCAATTACTTTGGATGAGGCTAACCCTTAAAGACTATGGTCTAAACCTAAGAAGCATTCCATTATTGTGCGACAATGAGAGTGCCATAAAGATAGCAACCAACCCCATCCAACACTCTAGAACCAAACATATTGATATTCGTCACCATTTCCTCAAAGACCACTCGGCCAAAGGCGATATTGATATAAAACATGTTCGCACCGAAAAACAATTAGCCGATATCTTTACCAAGCCTTTGGATGAGAGAAGATTTTGTGAGTTGAGGAATGAGCTCAATATCCTTGACCCTCGAAACATGGCTTGAACTTGTGTGCACAATGATTGGTGATTGAAAATTGAATTGAAAAGCTATATATATATCTATCCTATTTTGTAGTTCAAATTATGCTCAAATGGGTGATTTGGATTTTCATCATTTTATTCATGGCTATAGTTTGATTGGTTGATTGCTTACTAGCCATGGATAAAAGGATTTTATAAAATATCTCTCTAAACCCCTTTAGGTGCCACCCTCTCTAAATTCCATTCAAAGTCTGGCATTTTTGTATGCAGGAGGTTCGGATTGTCAGAAAGAAGTCCACTTGATTTGTCCGGTATTGATTGTCAGACCCCCGCCAGAGCTGCTCTCTGTCGGGTTTGGACTGTCGGACCTATTTACGGACAGTCGAATCTCACTAATCCGACATATATGTCCGAGGGTAGCCGTGTTTTCTCTCTCTCCTCATTCTCCACGGGCGCTCTCCTCCTCTCCCTCTCCTCTCCCACGGGTTCCTCACCGTGTGACCCCAAGCCCGGATTCCTCCTCGATTTGGCCAGATTTGAACTCCAAAGGCGGATCTCTCCTATCCTCGTGCTCCTCCTCAATGGCTAGGGAAAGAAGGTATATTCTTTGAGGCCTTTGCTCTATTTCCTCTTGTTTTAGGGTTTGGTGCCCGATCATCAAATAGAGCAATATTTTTAAAATGCCTTGGTAGAATAAGTCCATAGCTTACCTATTTCATCTCCTTCAAATGGCATAAAGTTCTATTGGTTGATTTGAAAGATCTAGGTTGAAACCCTATTTCTGGGAGGTTCGGACTGTCCGAGACTGGGCTCGGACTGTCCGAACCCTGCAGAAATTTGGCGTCAACTCTAAATCCTAAAATCATATCTCCTATGCTATACCCTCATTTGCTTCCTTGTCTCCTATATTCAGAGGCGGGGACTCCATGAGTCAAGGTGATGGTTCGGTTTGAGGATTTCTTTGAGAGGCGGATGTCTGTTCAGTATGAAAGGCGAACCAAGCAGCGTCATGACTCTATGCCAGGGGGCAGTTCACAGCATGAGATAGAGGAAGAAGAGGAAGATGAGGAGTACAACCCCGATGAGACAAATGTGGGTCGAAGGAGAGCAGTTATTCGAAAGAGAAAAGTTTCTAGCCCATTGGGGCCGACAAGCGAAGACTTGATGGAGGATCTAGTCACCTGACGCCAGAGGGCTTATCGGACCTCTCACAATGCACCCACCTCGTCAGTTCCAAGACGCTCCAAGGAGGGCAATTGATTATTCCAAAGCTGGAGAGAAGGTGAGGAAGAAGCGCATGGAGGACCCGGCAAGGTACACTCAAGCGGGCGTGGATAAGCGTTTCTGGTCTGATTTCCATTCTGATTTCTATGCCACGGTCATTCTAGCGAAGAAGTCTCCGATCACTGACATGCAGTGGGTTGATTGGAGTCACATGTCTAAAGTTAATGACCCCATTTTCGACAAAGTCATTGATGCTTGTGAGGAGCTTGGATGCGAGACATCATGGGACTTAAGTATGATTGGTGCAAAGAAATTATCGCCCAATTCTATCGACTTACTATTGCAAAGGTGATGAAGCTAGGATCATCACTTGGATGACCGAGGGGGAGTGGTACTCGGTGTCCTATAAAAGGTTTGGAGCTATTCTGGGATTCTCTAGGGAGGAACTGGATATTGGATACAAGCTTCATAATGAGGAAGTCCTAGCTCCTGAGAGGATGGAGACCATGTATGATGATGAGATGAAAATCAAGTATGGCACCACTGTGGGCATGAAGCCCTACTACAACTACTTGAACAGGTTATTCAGGAAAACCATGACTCCAAGGGGTGGGGATGCAAGCAATGTCTCGGGGCATCAAAGGAACCTTATGCTCAAGGTCAAGCCGGTGGAATACCATTCAATGTCTTGATTTTATTTGGGAAGAGATTCGCATCACTACTATCTCGCCGATCGAAGTCATCCCTATGCACCATTTATTATGAAGATGATTGAATCTGTGACAAAGCTGCAGTTTGTGAAGGAAGAAAAGCACACAGGGCTGAAAATTAGGACCATCACCATGGCATAAAATTCCTCTTAAGCCGACTTCCACCTCCACTCCTTCCTCTTCTAGCTCCTCCGGCATTTTAAATGCCCTTGAGCCATCTTACGCCTTGGCGGAAGAACTACAAGAAGATCTCTCGTCGCTCCAAGAAGACTCTTCGACATATGAAGGACATCAAGCGTCGCATGGACTTGGAGTGCTCTCCGACGGCTCGAGGTGGAGTCAAGCGGGAAGGCGAAGAATTCAGCGAGCAAGCCATCTTCGGCCACCTTGACCCCAGGGGCAAAGCGCCCGTCACCGAAGAGGAGGCCGAAGGCGACGACGACGAAGAAGAAGAGGAAAGCGAGGAAGACAGCGATGAAGATGAAGATGATTGAGTCGGCTTTTCCCCATATCTCTTTTTGTGCTTGATGACAAAGGGGGAGAAGGAGAGCTTCAAAATTTATCTCGTGCCTGTGCTTGTTGTTGAACAATTTTTTGAATCTTTGTGCTTGTAATAACGCTTGTGATGTGTGTGATATCCTGTGGTTAAACTGCTGCTGTTGTTAATTTGCTTAGAACCATCATTTGATTATCTATCTTTGTGGTATTTGGTGAAATTTGTATGCTTAACTTGCCATATGCATTGTTGGTTAAATTTCGAATTCGTGCTATAATTACTAGACTTAGGGGGAGCTCTTTGGTTTTATTCCCTGCATATCTTTAGGGGGAGCTCTCTTTATGTCACCTTTGGTTTTTATCGATTTGAAGCTTTAGTGGTTGTCATCAATCATCAAAAAGGGGGAGATTGAAAAGGCATCTAGGCCCCCAATTTTGTTTTGGTGATTGATGCCAACTACTAAAGACTCCTACTAATGATTTAATTGAGTTGTGGACAGATAAATAGACTGGAAATCATTTGAATGAAGAATTATCGAAGAACTTGGAGTATTATTCTTTTGGAAGCTCATTTATTCTTTAAATTGTAATCTCTATCTTATTGAGTCTAAGGACAGCCGTACTATAAAGAGGAATTCGACGAGAAATTAAGTGTGAGGTGACTCTGGTGCTCAAAAGATGGTTCTAGATCAAATCTTAGTCACCCATTAAATTTCCCACTATTTCCAAGCCCAAAACATTTCTCTGTGTCCGGACTGTCCGTGCCTTGGCTCGGATCGTCTCGTCTTTAACTTCGGATGTCCAAGGTTGGACTGTCGAGGCACTCTCGAGCAGCTCTCTGTTTGATTATTCGAATTATCGGATTTGTCGGTTCGGATCGTCCGAACCTTCTGACGATCCAAGTACCCTCGATTGAGCTCTGTTTGATTTATTCGATTTACGGATCGTCTGTGAGACCTTTCGGACAGATCCGAACTACTAGTCACATCTGGAGATTCGACCCCATATCGTGATCCACATACCTTCTAGATCTCAAATATGATTTTTGTTTGGGTCACTATTCACGGTAGACCTCGGACCGTCAGGGGGTGTCACGACGATCCGAATCTCACTTGCTGTACCTTAACGGCTAGATCCGGGGAAGCTATTTATATCCTTTCACCGCTCCCAAAGCAGTAATCGTATGCATCACTCAGTTCATTTCATACTCTCTCTTCCAAGAACCCTAAAAGCTTCTCCCTTCTAGTGCCTCTTGTGAGATTGATTTGAGGGTGGAGAAGCTAGGTTGGTGCTAGATCTGAGCTTGGTCCATCTCGTGAGCACCTTGGTCGCCTCCAAGTGAGTGGTTTCTCATTGGATTTGTTACTCTTGGAGGTTGAGGACTCCTAGGCGGCTAGGGGTCGCCGTGAGCCTCCGGATCGGTGTGGTTGGCCTCGGATTGGTTGTGAAGGTGTGATTCCACCTCCAAGGAAAGGAATCAAAGTGATATTCGGTGAGTGCTTTGGCACAAATCCGAGAGGAATAGAGTCTAGTGAGACTCGGGCTCTACGGTGTTGAGCCTACCTCAACGGAGAGTAGGATCTCCTCAAAGATCCGAACTTCGGGATAAAACTCCTTGCGTCTATCTTCTAATTTGGTTTGAGTTTCTCTCTTGCTAGATTTACTCTATTTAATATCTTGTGCTTGAGGGAGACCTCTCCTGTATTTCTGTGTTATTACTTTTGGTATTCTAGTTGTTTGAGGTGTGCAGGACATTTCCGGAGATTTTGGGGAGGTTTCTTCACATTTGAGTTCGGACTGTCCGAGGGGTGTCACGGACAGTCCGAACCTACTTCCGCAGCGTCGTTGAAGATTGAATTTGGTGGTCACGCCTATTCACCCCCCCTCTAGGCGTCATCTCGGTCTTTTCAAAAGATAAATAGGTGGCAAAGTTGGGTCGAGTCGGAACATCCGACGGACCCTCTGCTGGATAGCATGGGAAGTTCCGATGCCGGTCGGAACATACGACGGGACCCTTACTGGATGCCATCGGAAGTTCTGATGTCGAGCGGAACATCTAATCCCCCTCTTGCTGGATTGAAAGTTTTGGACTCCAGACACCTCGAGAATAGATAAGATTGTTTCAGGAGGATAGAGGGGAGTTCTAAGACTTGAATTTACCCAAGGATGACCCGTAAACATATCAATCGATCAAACTAAGATCATCCATGAATAAATAGGATATGAATATCCGAAGAGTCAAATCAATCAATATATTTATATAGACCTATATAACTATAATAAAATAGATAACAGAATAAAGAAAAACCTTTTCAATCACCAAACAATGTGTGCAAAATGTCAAGCAACATTCCGAGAGTCAAGGATATTCAATTCACTCCGCAACTCGCAGAATTTTCTCTCATCAAGAGGTTTGGTGAAAATATCAGCTAGTTGGTTTTCGGTTCTCACATGGGTAATATTGATATCACCTTTGGTTGAATGGTCTCTTAAGAAATGGTGGCGAATATCGATATGTTTGGTTCGAGAGTGTTGAATAGGATTGTTGGCTATTTTTATTGCACTCTCATTGTCACACAAAAGTGGGATGTGGTTGAGGTTAAGGCCATAATCTCTCAGGGTTTGCCTCATCCAAAGTAGTTGAGTACAACAATGTCCTGCGGCAATATATTCAGCTTCGGCTGTGGATAGGGCTACGGAATGTTGTTTCTTGGACGCCCACGAAACGAGCGACCTTCCAAGGAATTGGCAAGTACCGGAGGTACTCTTCCTATCCACTTTACAACCGGCATAATCCGCATCCGAATAGCCGATTAGGTCAAAGTTTGACCCTCTAGAATACCAAAGGCCAAAGTTGGGAGTGTGTATCAAATATCTCAAGATTCTCTTGGCTACCACTAAGTGACAATCCTTGGGTGCAGCTTGAAATCTTGCACACATGCACACACTAAGCATAATATCAGGCCTAGATGCACAAAGGTAAAGCAGAGAGCCAATGATAGAACGATACACCTTTTGATCGACGTCCTTACCATTTACATTTAAATCAAGGTGACCATTTGTTGGCATAGGAGTCTTGATTGGTTTGGCGTCACTCATCTTAAATTTCTTAAGTATATCCTTCACGTACTTTGATTGGCTAATGAAAGTTCCTTCCTTCATTTGTTTCACTTGTAGTCCAAGGAAGAATTTTAACTCTCCCATCATAGACATCTCAAACTGTTTAGTCATTAAACTACTAAACTCCTCGCAAAAACACTCATTAGTAGATCCAAATATGATATAATCAACATAAACTTGACAAACAAAGATATCACCATCTACTAACTTAGTAAAGAGTGTAGGATCAGATTTACCCATTTCAAAACCTTTTCTCACCAAAAAATCTTTCAGGCACTCATACCATGCATGAGATGCTTGTTTCAACCCATAGAGCGCCTTGTTGAGTTTGTAGACATGATTTGGATATTTTGTGTCTTCAAAACCCGGTGGTTGCTCAACGTAGACAAGCTCAGAAAGTGGACCGTTAAGAAAAGCGCTCTTGACATCCATTTGCCACAACTTAAAGCCATGGTGAGTAGCAAAAGCAGTTAAAATTCTAATAGCATCTACTCTTGCTACGGGAGCGTAAGTCTCACCACAATCCAAACCTTCGATTTGCGTGAAGCCTTGTGCAACTAACCGTGCTTTGTTTCTTATCACTATACCATGTTCGTCTTGTTTGTTGCGGAAGACCCATTTCGTACCAACAATATTTTGCTTCGGTCTTTCCACTAACTCCTCTACGTCATTTCTAGTAAAGTTGTTTAACTCCTCTTGCATGGCAATAATCCAATTGGGATCCTTGATAGCTTGATCTATATTTAGTGGCTCAAGAGAGGAGACAAACGAGTAAAGTGCACAAAAATTTGAAAGACGAGATCTAGTAGTTACTCCCTTGTTTATATCACCAATGATACTTTCAACAGGATGATCTCGTTGAACACTTTGAACGAACTCTTGGGTGTGCATTTGGTGGGTTGGGATCTTCATCAACACATTCATTTGACTTGTCATCCTCCTCTTGTTGAATAGTTGTTGGAGGTTCAACTTGAATTGATGAAGGAGATAAGTCATCGTCTTCGACACCTTCTTGTGGTTTGACATCACCGATAGCCATTTTCTTGATAGCCTCACTTGGTGGTTCTTCTTTATCTAGCACATGTTGATCAACTTCCTCTACTTGAGAGCCGTTAGTCTCATCAAATGTCACGTCATGCGAGATTTCAACCACACCGAAGGTATTGTTGAAAACTCGATACGCATAGGCATTTGATCCATAACCAAGCATAAAACATTCATCAACTTTAGAGGCAAACTTAAAGCTTCTAGATTTCTTATTCATAATATAACACTTACTGCCAAAGATTCTGAAGTATGAAATATTTGGCTTGTTACCAGTAAGGAGCTCATACGAAGTTTTCTTTAATAACTTGTGTAGATAAAGTCGGTTGATGGCGTGACATGCGGTGTTCACAGCTTCCGCCCAATAAATGTCCGACACCTTGTATTCATTAAACATGGTTCTCGCCATCTCGATGAGGGTTCGATTCTTCCTCTCGACCACCCCGTTTTGTTGAGGGGAGTAGGGGGCCGAGAATTCGTGCTTGATGCCTTCCTCATCAAGGTACTCTTCAACATCATTGTTTTTAAATTCCTTCCCATTATCACTTCGAATCTTCTTAATCTTCACTTCAAACTCGTTTTGAGATCTTCTCATAAACTTCTTTAATATTCCTTTCGCTTCTGTCTTATCATGCAAAAAGAATACCCACGTGAAATGTGAAAAGTCATCAACAATAACAAGACCATATTTGTTACCTCCTATACTTATGTATGCAATTAGTCCAAAGAGGTCCATATGTAGTAGTTGTAAAGGTCTTGTTGCGGTCATCACGTTCTTCGAAGGATGGGGTGCTCCAATTTGTTTTTCCGCTTGACATGCGCTACAAGGTCTGTCTTTCTCAAACTTCACATTTGTTAGTCCAATGATGTGATTCCCTTTCGAGAGTTTGTGAAGGTTTCTCATACCAACATGGGCTAGTCGGCGATGCCAAGCCAACCCAAGTTAGATTTATCCAGTAGGCATATCCCAGGGCTAGGTCTATCCGTGGAGAAGTCCACAAGATAAAGCTTTCCCTTTCGATGACCTTTAAAGGCTATTAAACCATCACTCTTTCGAACGACATTCACACCATCACAAGAAAAGATACAATCATAACCGGTAGCACAAAATTGTTGTACCGATAATAGATTGTATTTCAATGAATCGACAAGTAAGACATTTGTAAGAAAAAGATTTTCAGAAATTACAATCTTACCAAGACCTAGTACATCACCTTTACTGTCATCTCCAAAAGTAATGCTCTCAGTTGGTTGATTGTAGTAATTAATTTGGGAGAACATTCTCTTCTATCCGGTCATATGATGAGTGCAGCCGCTGTCGAGTACCCAACTAGGGCCACCGGAGAGATATTCCAACAAATTTCAAGCTTTGGTCTTAGGTACCCAAATTTGATTGGGTCCTTTGAGGTTAGTCACAAGAGCCTTCGGGACCCAAATGGATCTCACCGAAGGTGCATTAGTACGCTTCGGTCCAACATGATAAGCAAGCACTCTACCAAAATTATTCTTTTTGAGAATGTAAGAGGCATTAAAAGTAGAGTGAGAAATGTGAGCCTTTGAGCTTTGCTCTCTCACAAAAATGAATTGGCTTAGTGACCGGAGTCACCACAACATGTGCTTTCTTGCCCTTGGGTGGAATATAACCAAGTCCGGTCTTCTTGAAGTTTCCTCTTCTTTTGTCTAGTATCTCATCAAGTCCCTTACTCGACTTGTAAGATCTTTTAATAACGTCCTCAAGTAGACCCTTCCACTTCTCATTCTCACTAGCAAGATCTTGTAAAGTGGCGAAGTTTGTTGCACAAGCATTTACATCCAGATTATATCACCTTGCACAACCATTGCTCGTGAAAGGAGTTGAGTCACAAGTTGCATTTAGAGGAGTAGAGGTGCTCTTCAAAAGATCATCAAACTTCACTCTAAGAGTCTCATGTGCTTCGTTTGCACTAATGAGTTCTTCTTTGAGGGAAGAGTTGTTGATCTCGAGAGAACTTGTTTTGGATTTGACCTCAGAAAATTCTTTGGTCATCTCCTCAACCCTCTTTTTTTCCAATGCAAGTTCCTTCTCAAGTTGCAGGTTTCTCTTCTTTTCAAGGATGAGCAAGTCTTCTCCTTTCTCAAGAAGATCCTCTTGTTGCTCAACTCTCTCCATGAGCTCGGTCAACTTACCCATATCAAACTTTCTCATCATCTTGACCAAGTTAGCATGACTCATATCATCCTCATCATCACTAGAATTGTTAGTATAAGAATTGACTAGAGATTTAGAGGATCTTGATGATACCTTAGGGCCCTTGGCCATGAAGCACATAGAAAGTTCATCATCGTCATCCATCAATTCATCCATCAATTCACCAAATAGAAATGAGATCCCTTTTGGGATAGCCATACCAATGCATGCGACACTCTCATCATCGGATTCGGAGTCGGATTCGGAGTCCCACTCCTCACCAATGTGAACTTCACCTCTTGAACTCTTTTTGTATCTCTTGCTCTTTTCTTTATCCTTCTTGTAACTCTTTTCTTTCTTCTTTTTTTCCTTGTCCTTATCCTTTTTGTGTGGGCACTCGGCAATAAAGTGTCCGGTTTCTCCACATTCATAGCACATTCTCCTTGAACTTCTTGAAGATTTGGATTTGCCGGAGTCCTTCTTGCCTTTACTATTATAGCCATTCTTCTTGAGAAATTTGTTGAATCTTCTCACAAAGAACGCCATCTCTTCCATGTTCATTTGTCCATCTTCATCATCACTGATTGAGCTATCATCCTTTGCCTTTGACACTTTGCTCGCCTTCAATGCAATGCTCTTCTTCTTTGATGATTGAGCCATCTCTTTGATATTTGAAGCTTCTTGATCCATCAACTCATCACTGAGAATTCTTCCAAGCACTTCATGCGGTGTAATATAGTGATAGTTATCTCTATCTTGGATCATTTGCACCAAATGGCGATTGGTTGGAGTGATAGCCCGAAGTAGAATCTTGCCCACCTCATGATCAGTGAGAGACTTGCAACCAAGCCCCTTTGCCTCATTAACCAACACCATGAGTCGATCAAACATTGTCTTGTAGTCTTCTCCTTCCTCTAGGATGAACCTTCCTAATTTGCCATTGATAAGCTCGATCTTGGTTTCCCTCACACTTGATGTGCCTTCGTGAACAACTTTGAGGGTATCCCAAATTGTCTTAGCTTCTTCAAGTCCGTCAACTCGGTTGAACTCACTTGGGCTCAAAGCACCAAACAATGCATTGACGGCATGATAGTTGCGGAAGGAGTCTCTTTCCTCATCAGCAGTGAGATTTTTCGGTTCCTTGGGCTTGAAACCTGTTTCTACAATTCTCCAAATAGAAGTATGAATAGACATTAGATACATCTTCATCTTATGCCTCCATTGTGGGTAGTATGTGCCATCGAAGTGAGGCGCATGCCCAGTGGGAACAGAGACATGAGATGAGGATGTTGAATCAGGATAAACATAAGGAATAGTGGCCTTTTTGCTGCCTTCACTTGAAGTCTCGATCTCGGTATCGTCTTTGTTGTTAGGCATGATTCTCCAAGCTGTTAAGCTCAAAACAGGAGGTTAGGCTCTGATACCAATTGAAAGGATCGTTATGCCGCCTAGAAGGGGGTGAATAGGCGAATAAAACGAAATTGCGGAATTAATAAAGTCAAACAGTAACCAGTTGGTCGGATGCTCCGATGGAGATCGGATGTTCCGACCGGGTCCAGTAACCCCTGCGTCGGATGTTCTGATCTGGGTCGGATGTTCCGACGGGCGTCGGATGTTCCGATCCTAGGTATTCTGGAATTGTCGAAAACCTGCAGAAAAACTGATTTCTCGCAAAACTAAGCTTAGATCTATTCAAGAATATTTAGAACAGGCCAACACTAATAGTAAACACAACCAAATCAAGACCAAGACAAAAACACAGCGATTTTTGTTTACCGATTTTCGGATCTTTGAATGGAGATCCTACTCACCGTTAGGGAAGGCACAAAGCCCGGATCACCAAGACCCTAATCCCCTTATCAGCGAAGCACAAAGCACTCACCGGCGATCACTAGTTGAATCCTTTTCCTTGCGGAGGTAGATTCGCACCTTCACAAACTCCGGAGGCACGCCACACAAAGATCGGCGACTCACCGGCGACACCTAGCCGTCTAGGAGCCCTTCAAGCCTCCAGGAGTAACAAATGCGATGTAGAAAATTCAGATCGCTAAGTGCTCAAGAATTGAATCTCTAATTCACGGAGCACTTGAGTGCCTTGATCTCTCTAGATTTAGATCTCACAAGATGAACAAGAGAGAGACAAGGCTAGGGTTCTTGAGAGAGATGATGGAGAATATGAATTATGCTCAAATCAGGTTGTAATCAGAGTGTGTAACCTTTGGCAGGTATTAGAGGAGGTCTTAAATAGGGATTCTCGAAAAGTAGCCGTTGCAGCAGTTAAACCCGCATCGGATGTTCTGACCCCCGTCGGATGTTCCGACCCGCGTCGGATGTTCCGACCGAAGTTCCGATGGACCCTTTACTGGATGGCATAAAAAACTGATAAACTGGATTACCATCGGATGTTCCGACCCTCGTCGGATGTTCTGATAACAAAGGTTCTGTATAGGGTGTATTTTGAGTGGAAAACTCACACGAACTTCGAGATACCTATTTTGAGCACTTAGAAATCTTTATAAGCTTCTCCATTGCATCCCTCTTTATAGTACGGCATCCCTGGGACTCAATAAATAAAGATTTACAAATAAAACTTAGTCTTGATGTCTTCTTACAATACATTCACTTTTGAGGGGTACACCATCTCATTTAAACGTGTACCTCATGGAATTAACTTGTATAGCATCTGTGCACAATTCTCCAATAGAAATATTAGCTCTATAATTATTACTCATTAATCACCAAAATCACATAAGGGCTTAGATGCACTTTCACATGCTTTGAATAAACTAGCCAAAGGCCAAAGCTCATAGTATACTTGCATACATGGGGGGTCCCATGACTTTGGGGGCCTAGGCGGCCGCCCACCCTGCCCCCCCCTAGGGCTGGCCCTGTGTATGTCTGTAATGTATTTGTGAAATTATTGTGATTTAAATCAGATTTTCTATAAATTTATTCTCAATGGTTCCATCACAAGGGGCCAACCCTATGGATCTATTGGTCCAGATTTGAATCCACAAAATTAATTTTGGGTCACGTCGCGTGGTCTGAAGCCGGTCTAGACCGGATCAACCCATTCTCATTCCTAATAATAAGATCTAATATAGTTCATATGGCAAATCAAATATAGCTAAACGCCTAAACTAATCTACTTTGGATGCATAGTCACATCAACAATGGTATATGATCTTACGAATAAATGTGGTTGCTAAATAGGCCTCATACTTATGCATATATTTTTGTCAGATTCCCAACTATGTATGTATGTGTTGATGTGTTCACCAACTGGTTGCTCAGATGCTTCTCGGTCTTAGCATGAGAAGATCATCGAAGCATGTCTAGATTCTTTATGTTTTTTTTTATAGATCCACCTATTCATAACAGATTGGTCATGTAAATATGTCAAAGTGGTGTGTTGGCTTCACATACAGGTCTCTAGGTCAGTCCTTGTGAGAGTGCTAGGTTGACGTGTCGGCTTCACAATTCTTTTTTGCATAATGCTGAGAGACTAGACATAGAAATAGAATCCAATTCGATAGAAGAGGTTAGTTTTCAAAGCAAATGTGTTTTTTCAATACTAAGCGAACATAGAGATAGAATCCAATACTATCTTGGTCGTCGATCTCATCTCCTTTGGCATCCACTTAATCTTAAACACGCGCTTTTGATCTTCTTCTTTGTATCTCATAATAAGATCCTTCACATTGTCCTCACTCTTCCTCTCTTACCACGATTCATATCCGATGATTGCTACTGTCAAGACCCAGGAATCTAGGTGGAACCTACCGATAACTAGCTAGGGTAGTGCACAAGGCATGCATCTATATCTCGAGACCGCTTATGTCAACATCGGTGTATGGTGTAGGTTTTGTGAGTGGGGCTTGTCGACTCGGGCCTCAAGGACGATGCATTACTTGACTACGAAGCCATGTCTCGCTGAGCTCTATTTAAGGCAATTGAGATTATCTCAAATTAAACTCGTGTTTGTGTCGATTTTAAGTAGATAGTCGAGAGTAGGAAAGGGATTTTTTTTACATAATGGAAATTAATAGAAAAGGGAAAAATTTAGCGATGACAATCGAATTTTTATATGGATGGTGCCTTGAGAAGTGAAAGTTGGATCATGTTTAGAGCTAGGCCAATGTCTTTTGTCTCACCAGAATAACAATATCCCTGTCCAGTTTTTCCACCACGTTTTGCCACGTTTATTCCCTTGCTGCATCAAAACAAAGGCCAAAAGCACGTGTCTCCTCGTGACTCTCAACCTCCCCAATCCCAACGCCACATTGGGTGTTTGTTTTCTGGTTCGCCGTATTGAGATTGGATGTCGAACGGAATGGCGTGGACATGCTCCTGTGTATCTTGAGATGGCTGCTGATTGCGATGAGATCACGATGGGACAGGGACTGAATGGTGGATGGTGCTGGTGCACGAGGGATGTCTCAGTCCCACTCTTCTAAACAAGTCGCGAAATGCATGCCTGCATTCTCGGCTAGTGTATTCAAATCGAACAATTCACTTCAGAAAGCACAACAAATTAAAAGTATTATAATAAACTAGTGATTTCCCATCCATATTGATCTGGCCGTCAAATTTTCTTTTTAACGAAAAGATAGGGGAGTTGTCTTGCATTAATTCCGTAGGAAGATTACAATGTCAAAATTTAGGAGGAGATTTAAACGTATTTTTTTAACACACGCTACAAGTGAGCTAGTAACTTATTATAAAACGAACGCCTGCCGTCCCAAAAAACAGGAGCAAATCAAATGAGGTCATCAACAGTAGCTCCTTCGAGTAAATAACGCGATTGTTCTTTTCGATACAGAGATCGATGCCATAAGATTGTTTTTTTTTTTTAACAAAGATGCCATAAGGTTGTTAGTATGACGGATCCTAGACTCGGAGTAAGGTTGGATTGCAGTACAACAGTATGTCCTTAGCCCACCAGGCTCGGAGTAAGGTTGGATATATCTCCTTAGCCCACCAGGCGAGCATGAACCAGCTGTCAAGTTCTTCTCAAATCTCAAGTTTGCCGACAGCAAAAAAAAAAAAGAGATGAGAATTGAGGAAGTGCGCAGAAGCGACGGACTGAACGAGCGAGCTAGCCATTTATCGAGCAAGGCGTCTGCCCCCCGCGTGGGCCTCTCCACGGGAGGTATCCTGGAATCAGCTCATCCGTGGCGCTACGTCTTCCAGCGTCCGACGTCTTTAGACGCTCGAACACAAGCAATCTCCAACGTGATTAAGATGATGTTATCGGCCACGTCCATAACACTACATTCCCTGAATATACAACAACAGATGCCTGAAGGTCTCTGTCAAACCTTGAAGTGGGAGTGGAAAAACGTCCTGACCTGTCGACCATTACACAAGTTAATGTGTGCTATTCCAACGACATAAGAAATGGTGAACTAGCCGTCATGTTGCATGGAACTCATCGTGCAATGTAGTGCTATCAAAGCTGATTTTGCAGTTGTAATTACATAATTCAGAGATCGAATTTGTTTTCTTCAGCCAAATGATGTTCCCTACGTGTCGCGCAATGCAGAATTCAAGTTAGACGCTCAACCTCGCCATTTGATAAGAAATGCTTCACAGAAACCTCAATTTATAAGGGAAATTTTAATTTACCAGTTGGGGACATTTATTATTTATTATATTAAAATAGAGTTAAACAGAAACACCACGTTAATCTTAAAATACTACAAATTTGCACAATAATCAGAGATAAAAGGAAAGATTTGCACTATTGCTTATAGTGGGACCAGTTTATAACCATGTAGATTAAACAAAAGAGTCCATATGAACTATATTAAAAAAACAAATTTGAAATAGAAATAATAGAAATAAGAGTCTATGTCAACTACAAAACTATAAAGGTAGTCCATATCAATTACAATAAAGAAATATAAATTTAGAATAAAAAAGTCAATATCAATTACAAAAGTAGCCGCACAATTGTGCAGGACACTATGCTACTTATTTATTCTTTGCGAGTTGGATTGTTTCAGCACCGGATGATCTTGCCATGGTTGTCTGGAGGGCAAGCTCATCAGCGGCAACATCGGCTGCGGTTGCGCCCGTCCCCCATCTCAAAGGTCGTGCCACCGGCCACGATCTCGCCGGCGAAGGATGCCCTTGCCATGGTGGTTTGGGCGCCAACGTTGGTGCCAGCCGCTGGTGCACCCATTGCACCATCAGTGATGTCGCCGCCCATGGTCGCGTTCTCACCTGCTTCGCCGCGATTGATGGCTAGCGCGCTCACCCCATTGTTCAAATGCAGTCTCCTCTGCGCTCGTCTTTGCCTTCGTCGATGGATTCCTTCCTCCATAGCATCGTCATACCCGTGAAGCCTCTTGTGCTGCAGGTCTATCGCCGCCGCCCCATGAAGCCCACCAGCGCTTCTCCTCCCAAGGCACGCCGCAGCGCTTGCCTAGCAGCAAAGAAGTCCTCCAAACTCCCCGCTGAGGTCAGGGCGCGCCGCGTCATCGCCAAGAGGCTCCGTCCTTGGATGGCTGCAATGGCAGTGTAGTCGCTCGTGGAGACGGATGCACTCATTGACCTCTTCGGCAAACCTCTTCCCACTAGGGCCGTCCAGGTGCTAGCAGACCTCACTTCTATTCAGCTCGCCGATCCAGAAGTCGGATCGAGACAGGACATTGAGATCTCCGGCTTCCATGTCAGCATCGCGGTGCCTGGAAGAAGTCATGCCGACGTAGACACCCTATGTGGAGGCTTGAGTCCATCTCGGCATTTGGTACCTGCCTTCCGTCTTGGTTGCGGCGAACTCTTTGTATCTTTGCTTGCACCCCCTTTGTAGACTCTGCCTCGCAGTTAGCCTATCGGGTGGCAAACCTGTCGTTGCCTCGCCACTTGTCGTGTGTCACCTTCATCGTGTATCTTCTAAGACTGCATGCTTCGGCTCCTTATTTTATGTTGCTACTTTGGTTCCATGGATAAAACGCCCTTTAATCTATTCAACTAGAATGTTAGGGGCCTCAACTGTGGGGCGCGTCGCAGCGTTCTCTGTGACCTCATCACCTCCAACCACGCTGATATAGTTTGCCTCCAAGAGACTAAACTAGCTTCAGTCACGTCCCATGATGTTTCGGAGTGCCTTGGTCAACGCTTCTCTTCTAGTTTCGTCGCCGCTCCTGCCGATGGCACTAGGGGTGGAATTATTCTAGCAGTGGACGATATCCTCTTCGGCCTAAATAATGCCTCCATTCTAGAGCACTCCATCTCTGCCCGGATTTTCTCCAAGTTGCATGGCACCGCTTGGTACATCACAGTTGTCTATGGACCTCAAAGCCACCAGGACAAGCTTCTTTTCTTGCAAGAGTTGCTCTCCTCTCTTCCAGGGGAAAGGAACCCTCCATGGCTAGTAATCGAGGATTTCAACCTCTTCTATCAAGCCGCCGACAAGAGCAATAATAATATCAACCCCTCTCTTATGAACGCATTCCACTCCACACTCGATCAGCTTTGGCTTCTTGAACTCAACCTCTCGGGGCATAGATTTACATGGAGCAATGAGCGTGCCAACCCGACGCTCACTAGGATTGATAGAGCCTTCTGCTCTATGCACTGGAACGGGTTATTCCCAACAGCCAGCTTGCGTGCCCTCCCTACGCTTATCTCCGATCATGCCCCTCTTCTCCTCCAAAGTGACCCTTTGCACCGCCCTGCCAAATGCTTCAGATTCGAAAACTACTGGCCAAAGTTAGAAGGATTCCACAAACGGTTAAGGAAGCTTGGGGCAAGCGGGTGGCTTCCCGTAACCCTTTCAGAATCCTCCACTCTAAGTTGGCACGCACAGCAAAGGCTCTCTCCTCTTGGGCCAAGAGCAAGATAGGAAATTTCAGAGAGTAGCTAGACGTGGTAACTGAGAAAAGGTGTTTCGGCCTGGCAGCCTTAGATAAAGCCCGAATCAGAGAAAGATCCCGAATCCAGTGGATCAAAGAGGGCGATGCCAATTCAAAATTCTTTCATCTACGTGCAGAAAGAACTTCATCCACTCTCTAATAACCCCTTCTGGTTTGGTATCTTCGCACAGTGAGAAGGAGAAAGAATGCTCCCGCTTCTTTCAAGAGCACCTTGCCATCACCTTTGGTCGGACCTCCTCACTCAACTGGGATCGGCTAAGGTATGTGCAGCATGACCTCTCCAATCTAGAATAGCCATTCACTAAGGAGGAAATAAAGCAACTGGTGTTCGCAATGCCCACTTGTAAAACGCCCGGTCCAGATGGTTTCACTGGCCTCTTCTTTCGAATCTGTTGGGATACAATTAAGGACGATCTCATCCGTGCCTTCCAATTCTATGAAAACCAGGCCAGTTCTTCATTCGACTTACGCAATGTGGCAAACATATTGCAAAAAAAAAAAAGTGGACTGCTAACGCTTGTCTGATTTTAGACCTATCAGCTTAATCCATAGCTTCAGCATGCTCCTAACGAAACTCCTCACCAACAGGCTAGCCCTGCACCTTGACCACCTAGTCTCCATAGCCCAAAGTGTGTTCATCAAAAAGCGATGCATTGAAGACAATTTCCTCTATGCGTAGAATGTTCTTCACGACCTCCACAAGAGCAAAACTCCTGCACTCTTCCTAAAGCTGGACTTCGCCAAAGCCTTTGATTCAATTCATTGGGGCTACCTCCTTGAGCATTTGATGCGGCTAGGCTTCGGTCAAAAGTGGCGCAATTGGGTCTCCATCCTTATTGGCACAGCCTCCTCCTCCATCCTTCTTAATGGAGTGCCCGACCCAAAGATCTGGCATGCCAGAGGAGTCCGCTAGGTCGACCCTATCTCGCCGATGTTGTTCTTTTTGGCCATGGACCCAATTCAAAGGCTATTCCAACTAGCGGCTTCAAAAGGGCTACTTTCACCAATCCACTCTAGAGTCATCAACATTCGTACATCCCTCTATGCCGACGATGCAGCGGTGTTTCTCAACCCCATTAGAGAGGAGCTTACAGTGACCTTATCAATTTTGGAGGCCTTCGACTCAGTTTCAGGTTTACGGACAAACTATAACAAGTGCGCGGTCTTTCCCATTTTCTGCCGTGAGGTAGACCTAGACGCAATCCTCTCAGACTTTCCTGGCATCCGAGATAATTTTCCCGGCAAATATCTCGGCCTTCCTCTCCACACTAGGAAGCTTCGACGATCTCATTTCCTTCCGTTGATCGATAAAGTGCGGGCAAGACTTTCTTCCTAGAAAGGAGCACTTCTCTCCAAAGCGGGCCGCCTCACTCTGCTAATTTCAGTTCTTTCGTCTATTCCAACCTACTTCATTTTGGTGTTCAAACTACCAAAGTGGGTCACAAAGAAAATCGATAAAATCAAGAAATCCTTTCTTTGGAAGGGTACGAATGAAGCTCCAGGAGGGGACTGTCTAGTGAATTGGGACTCCGTTTGTCGCTCCAAGCGTCTTGGTGGGTTAGGAGTCCCAAATCTTCAAAAATTTGGTAGAGCCCTTCGTCTCCGCTGGCTTTGGCATGAATGGAAGTCCCCCGGGAAGCCCTAGGTTGGCACCTCTACTCCATGCGATGAAAGCGAAAGGTCACTCTTCCGTGCAGCCACGAGAATCATTATCGGCAACGGTTCCAAAACTAATTTCTGGCAAGATCACTGGCTTCATGGCTCGGCCCCTTGTCACCTTGCACCAAGTCTATACCACATTGCCAAAGGCAGAAACCGAACTGTTGCTGTTCTACTTCAGGACAACAAGTGGATCGACTCCGTGAAGCATCTTAATAGCATCACTCAACTTTGGGAATATATTCAGCTTTGGCACCTTATTCACCCAATTTCCCTGGACCCCAGCACAGACGATGACATCACTTGGACCCTCTCGGCTTCTGGAATTTACTCCTCGTCAGCGTATCATGCCCAGTTTTTTGGCAGTATTCGCAATCGCTTGGCGCCTACCGTCTAGAAAGCTCATATGGAAAACAAACGCAAATTCTTTGCTTGGACTTTGAGACATGGCAAGATCCATACAGCAGACGTCGTAGCAGAGAAAGGTTGGCCCAATCAACCCAACTGTGTTCTTTGCTCCGTAGGTCTCGAGACGATCGACCACCTTTGCGTCCATTGTCTCTTCTGGCTGGCAGTCTGGGAGGAGACCTTGTGTTTATTCCACCAACCTTTTGCAGTCTGTCCAAATACCTCGAGCCTTCAAGACTGGTGGCTTCGGGTCATTGCAGGTCTTCCGAAACTCACTAAGAGGGTCTTCATTCTTCAACGATCGCATAATATATACGGTCTAGAATATTTGAAAGGAATGGAACCGTCGTATCTTCCAACAGCAAAGCCTGTCGGCTTCGCAAGTGGTGAAGATTGCTTCTAACATCGCCTTTTGGGGGCGTGCTGCTTCTCTCCCCCCTAACGAATAGTCTCTCTTTGTAATCCGCCCTCCCTATTCTGTTCTTCTTTGTACAATGTACAGTTTCCCTTTTTTTAATAAAATGATAGTGCTCATGCCCATTCGTTCAAAAAAAGAAGGGGTAGAGTAACAAGGTGTTGAATGGCAAGGCATGAGAATGACGACACCCTTCAGTCTTCCACCACGAGCTTGTTTTCGATGAATAAAACATAACATCTTCAGTTCCTCTAAGCCACATTGGGAGGTGCATATAACTATATAGGAACAGGGGGGAATCCTTTCAAAGGAAAGCTAACCAGAAATTACAGAAAAAGCAACAAAAGTTATCCATAAAGCAAATTTTTCTTTGACAAAATAATCCATAGAATAATAGAGATAAAGAACAAAGTTTATACAAAAAATTTACTTAATAGAAAAGGGACATATATATGGCCATCGGAGTATTGGTTGTGATAAGAATAATTACGGAAACTTGCAAACTTGAGAGGTGTCCTTTCCAATGCATACTTCTACAGTTCTATCCTTGAATCGCGACATTGCAGCCAAGCAATACTCTTTTTTTGTTTAAGCCAAGCAGTACTCTGAGAACATAAATGTTATAGGTAGCACTGGAAGAACAAACCTGTGGTAAACAATCTATCTATATCATACCACATTACCACGTGTTAAAGAAGGGATTTACTTTTATTTCAAGAACTTTACACACTGATGAGGAGAGATAATCACCTGAACTCTTTGTGTCCAAGTATGCTATAAACCCCTAATACCCAGGCAATTAGACTTGAAAGCCACCATTCTCGAGACTTCATGATTCCAAAAATTTAATATTGGTAAGAATGTCCAAATCATAGATGGAAAAACCTTGGTGAAGTGCCAGTGGAAGATGCGTATTCCATAGCAGTCCCTTCCTGAAGAAAATAGGTTGAATTTCAAAAAATTAAGTAGTACTATGACCTTGGAACAATACATCCACCAATCAAGGAATGTTATTACAACAAGGACATGGCCCTGCAGAAAGATAAAGAAGAATACACATTGAAACATTGTGTACGTGTTGTAGGGGGAATACACCCATCCCCTACGACATAGTGAGCAAGGCTGAGAACAGGTGAAGGCCGGGTCGGCCAGAGCAAAGACTGCCAACGAGTGCTCGCACAGTCGCACCGCTCGACTGCCCCTGTGAAGGCCAGCACAAGGGTGGCTATGAAGCCACCAAGGCAAAGCAATTCAGCACTAAACTTGGGTGTGGCAAAGCACGCTCCCTAGAGAAGAGGACACATGCTTCGCCAAGAACTCCCCCTCTAAAGCGAAGTAGGGACGATGGGGGATGCTCTGGAGCGAAGCAAGGCCGAAATGACGAGACAAGAAGTACCATGGGGCCCACCAAGCATAAAAAAATGCATCATGGGATGATTCCATCAGGGGATTCCATGTAAATCCCTCTTGTAACCCCGCTTTAGTAAGACGGTGTGGAAGGACATGTCGGTTCATTGTCTCACACTGTAACCTGGAATGCCCTGCTTGCCCTGCAAAAGCAAATAAAGCAGGAGCAGAGAGGTCATCAGGCGGCAAACTGACCTTAGGGCCCTTAGGTTTACCCCTTTTTGAGAGAACGATTGTCCCATGACTGTAAACAGCGCAAAGGAGAGGTGAACAATTGCACATAGAAGGGAATTCATTCTCAAGAAAATATACTACAGGAAAAGCAACTTTTCATATTGTGTCTTTCACAAGAAGGGCACCACTTTTCGGCGACCAAGGGGTGCCAAGAAATTGGCCGTAGCCAACGGAAGTGTCATCAGCTTGCCACAAAGAATGAAAAATGACCTGAATGACAAATAAATAATAGCTGTCAATTAAGGTGATTGTCAATGATATAGCTCTCTGAATAACCAAGTTTCATGCTACAACTCTATGACAATATGGAATATTGTACACTGCTTCTGCCATATGAACATTTCACCTCACTAACCCCCACATTCAATGGACCGTAATACTAGCGCAAAAAAATTATCACGGATAACTTCCTAAATGCTATCAGCATCATACCCAACACAATAAAACCAAGAAATAATAAGGGGAAAAGACCTCAGAAATAAATTTAACAACGCCTAAACAACGGAAATATGCAGGTAATTTCAAATGATTTCTTACCCTAGTCAACCTAGTGGAATGACGTCAAGAAAGAGAAAATGACATTTTGGTTTTATCTGAATAAAATTCAAAAGACCGACATATAACCATGTAATGGCACTTGTTAAACGTATGGCACAAGCAAAGGCTGCTATGACTTATGAGTAGTGTCACTTTTCTTGATGGACTTTGGTAGCCGGTAGCCTGGTACTTTGAAACTACTGAAGATACCTTGGAAGATTCAATTGCAATGAGCCAATGATAGAGTCCAGCCATAGTCAAAACTGTCTACAGGCTGTTTGATAGTGAGCGGGTAATACAGAAAAACATAAACCAGTTAACCAACTGTGAAAAGAACTAAAATGATTTGGTAAGGCCACCATTCCTCAGGCAAATGCTGTTGTTTATTCATGAATAGAAAATCGTATATACACAAATGAGTTCAAGGATATTGTCAATTGGGCAACATGCTCAATGAAAATAAGTTTTACCAAAGTTTAGATTAGTACAGATATACAAAAGATGCAAAACAGTGATTGTAAAAGACGTGGAGCCATCAGCCCATCACCTACAGAAAATCCATAAAAAAAAAAAGGACATGTGACTCCTCAACACATAGAAAATGATGAAGCTAATCCCATAGGGGTGGAAAGGGTATCCAGTTCTCATATAGGCTTGCAACTCATATTAAGTTTGCAATCCATTAGCTAAAATTTGAACTGGCCATCAACAGAACACAGATTCTAGATGTTTTGGACAAAACGGCATCACAAAAATCAGCATCCTAGCTTGAAATCTAAAGTAAAAATGTATCTTATTGATAGCAAGGCTGTCTTCTCTCGCATGTAACCTGCTACTGTAACTTATGTCCACTAACAGTTACTGGAGGTATCTTAGTGAAGCTCCACATGACTTACATGACTATAATCACAATTCTACACTCCAATTGCAATCTTGGCTCAGTGATACACTATGTTTGGCGTAAATTGCTACAGCTATTAACTTATTATCATAAACCATGCAGTATCTAAGTGGAGCAGCCACAGAATCCGCTAAAGAGCAGTAAAGATCAACGGGTGGAGGTCCGTAGAATTTGGGCATCAAAATTTTCAGAAACAGTAAAGAGATCAAGGCCTCCTTTTGCGACCCGACTCTAGCATCTCGAAGCAACAACCAACAGCAGCAAAAATGCCAGAACCTGCCCTCCGTCGTCGCGTCGCCGGCTTCCCGGCTCGCCCCCTCGCGGCCGCACGCTCGCCTGAGAGCTCGCGGCTCGCCGCCCCGACCCCCGACGCTCGCCGCAGCCTCACCCGTTGGGTCTAACCCCGCCGCCCCCGCGGCCTACGAGCCTCCCCACCAGCGTCGCGGGCTCGCCTCGCCGCCGGGAAGTCAGATTGGAGACGAGAAAAATAATAGGAAAAAGTATAGATTACCCCCTAAACTATTACAAAAGTATAGAATACCCCATAAACTTTAAAACGGATAAAATACACCCTTCAACTATTAAAAAGGGTTAAAAAAGAACCCTAAACTTTTATAAGGTATAGATTACCCCCTGGAATAAGTAAAGATGGTATTTCAACTAAAGAAAATCTAGAAAAAATCTAAAAAAACCAGAAAAAATCTTAAAATATTTAAAATAATCTTAAAATCCAGAAAATCATTGAAAAATCATAAAAAACTTAAAATTTCAAAAAACTTGGAAAATCATAAAAATTCAAAAAAACATTAAAAAACTTGGAAAATAAATTTTTTAATGATTTTTTAAGGATGAAAGATTTTTTCTGGTTTTTTCATAATAAAAAGGAAAAAGTAATATATTATGATTATTTTTGAATTTATTATTTAAGATTTTTTATGGTCTTTAGGATTATTTTGAATATTTTAAGATTTTTTTTCCTGTTTTTTTAGATTTTTTTTGAATTTTTTTGGTTGAAATACCACCTTTACTTGTTCCAGGGGGTAATCTATGCCTCGTAAAAGTTTAGGGTCCTTTTCTAACCCTTTTTAATAGTTGGAGGGTGTATTTTATCCGTTTTAAAGTTCAGGGGGGTATTCTATACTTTTGCAATAGTCCAGGGGGGTTATCTATACTTTTTCCAAAATAATAATAGTCGCTTGTTTCTTCTGTAGCGATGCAGCGAAATTTGATGCCCCTGCTGGGGATGCTCTTATGAAAAGACCATTTACCCCTTCGTCTTTACACAGTAAAGCCTTGTTTGGAAGTGGAGTTATTTTGTAGTTTTTATGCAAAACCATGGTCTTCTAAAAAAAAACATGGTTTTTGAGACTATGAGGTGTTTGGAAGCAACCCCAAAAACTCTGTTTTAAGGGCCTGTTTGAATCCATTAGCACTAACAATTAGCTGCTAAAATTAGCAGGGAAGGATCCAAACAGGCCCTGCTAATTTGCTGCTAACTGTTAGCATGCTGGGCTACTAACAATTAGTCCATTAACAGGTTTTGGGCTGCTAACAATTGCTAACAACTGTTAATAGATGGTGAAAAGACTGCTTTGCCCTCACTTTATTGCTCCTCTTTCCTCTTCTTGGATGGGTATTAATTGCAGTAAGGGTAGGATGAGTATTTTCCACTCCCAAACAACTATTCAACCTGCTAACTGCTAATGGATCCAAACAGGGTACCTGCTAATAATTAGCAGCTAATAGTTAGCTAGCTATTAGCTGTTAGCTGCTAACAATTAGCTGCTAATGGATCCAAACAGGCCCTAAAAACCATGGTTTTGGCAAAACCATGGTTTTTTTAGAGTTTTGTAAACTCCACTCCACACCAAAGTTTTCTCACTTGTACTAACAAACCATGGTTTTCAAAATCATGGTTTTTCATAATCATAGCAAAACACAAATCATGGTTTTACAAAACCATGGTTTTAAAAAACTTCACTTCCAAACAGGGCCTACCCTCCTGCTGTTCGCTCGTGTGCATAACCGACCGAGGGTTCAGCGCCACCGCCGCCTCCTCGCTTGTGACCTTGTTCTTTTCAGTGTTACCGATGCTTATTATTATAACAAATTTTATTATTTTTATATAGTCTATATGTTATAGTAATTTATGAAATTTCTTCGGGTTTTTTAGTAGTTCTTCTAAAGATTATAAAACTATTTTTTAATTATCTTTTTATAATCTTTGGACCTCTTTTCGAGGGCTCTCAAATTTGCTACAGTAATAAGCCAATGCAACATTACGTTGAAAAGAACAAGGCCTATATCTCCAGTAGCTAAGCTCGGGTTTCTTGTACTAGCAAAATTGGCTTTGTGATCGTATCCATCAAACCACCCCACCGACAACCCGAAGGCCACATGAAACGAGGCAGACGGCCAAAACAACAAAAAAGCATCAGGCCCTAGAGGAACCCCCTCTCCGTTGGTGATGAAGCTCCGCTAGATCTAAACCATGCCTAACTGAATCACTATGCTACTACTATAGAACGCCAGACTAAGATCTCCCCTCCCCCACTCTGGTGAACACCCGAAGGCCGTCAACAGCAGGGGAGCCAGTGGGATCTTCAGTAGGCTTTGCTCTTTGCCCTCTCTATCCTTTATCTCTCTCACACTGTGAAGAAGACACTACAGAAATTGAAATTTAGTTGCCGACACTGATAACAATACCGCCAACATAGGTATTTGTCGGCGGCTGGCACTGCTCCGCCGACGTTGCCTCGATGACACAGACTAAATTTTTCGGTGGCCCCGCCGACAAAGACGCATGCAAGGCTTGCCACCTGGGTTAATGATGTGTCGACGGCCCAAGTAGCCGACCACACAAGATCCCCCTGACTGAACGCGCCGGGTGACGGCGCTCTAGCTAGTGGACCCCACATGCAAACGATGGCCCGGCACGTGGCATATCAATGTGGTCGGTTTCTGCAAAGGCCGCCGACACAGGACCATCAAGGTGGCCTCGCTGGTTTGCCTTGCCACCATCTGTGTCGGCGGCCTTAGATGGCGCCGCCGATAAAAGTGTAAAGCTATGTCTGCGGCCGTAGTTATATCGTCGGCATTGATTCTGTCTTGTGGACGCCTACTGCGCTCCTAGATAGAGCATTGTGGTTGGCTATGGCCTTGGCCGATGACATAGATAGTTTTTCAGATATAAAAATTTCTAATAATTGTTAATAAATTTCATCTTCAGCCTACCAAATAACCCAATTTACCCCCATATATTCATTCCCTCAATTCACCCGATAACATACACACATAATTAGGTGCTCGATATCACATTTTCGACCACAAGCACATCCACATCATTTCAAAACATGAAATTATCAATAAATAACGACAAAGCTCACTTCAACCTTCACATCAGGCATCTTCTATGGGTAAAGTAGAAACGGTAAAGTCACGAACGTAAAGTAGAATAGTCTACATCAAACACAAATATGTCACAAGTCACAAACGGTAAAGTAGAATAATACAAAGTCACAAAAGCATTCTATGGGTTTTGTGAACTGCCACCTAGGTTGGGATCTGGGTTAAGCAAATCCATCACAAATTGCTCTATCGGAGACGACCTTATGGCACTGTTGTCACCTCCCTGCGGTGCAATCATCGCAGGCGCAGGCGTAGCCGAACCAGACATCTACAAGAGTTGAGAAAACGGTGAATTTTCAAAAACTTTATGCATTTGTGTATTGTTATGAATATGTTGTGCAAAAATGGTTAAAATGCATTACCCTGGAAAAGCTGCGGGAGCAGGTGGAAACTATACCATAGGGAACCAATGCGGCGGCACGAACGGGGAAGTGTGCTAGCCTATGTCGTTGGGGCCCCCGACGTCGGCGTGAAGACAAGCGGTGGCGTGGAAGGTATCTGTGCCTGACTGGAGGACCCTGCCGCCGAGAACACCTGCGGATATAATATCTTAGCTTGTTAAACCAGAAATGACAACCTAGCTAGCTACGTATACTATCTTAATTACCTTTAGCATGTACCGCATCATGTACAAGTTCTGTTCTTGTATGGCCTGCATCCGACGGTTGTTCTCCTCTTGCTCCGTCTTCCACCGCTGCTCGTCCGCCTCCCTCTGTTGTTTCAACTCCGCGATAAGTTTGTTCTGGGCGTCCAGCTAGGCATGAGAGGAAGCTGAGGCGGACTGTCGACGTGCCTTGACCTCGGGCTTGTATGAGTCGGGCGACACGACGGCATTCATGACGCCGTACCTACCGTGAACCCTCCCACCAAACTCGCCGTATATGAGCACAGGGTCGGCTGGCATGTTGTCTGGGTCACAGTCGGCACCATGCTTTTCCCTCATAGCCGCATTATAGATATCCTGTGAACAAATCAGATATATGGGGATTACTTCGAAAATAGGTTGGCCGACCACATAGACCCCATAGACGCTGCGCACCCGCCGCTTTTTGGCCCGCCCTCGGCTCGATCCGAAGCATTGCTTTGTGCAAACTTAGGGTTTAGAGCATTCCCAACACAAAACAAGTCAATCCACGATGTTTTCCCGGCCTTCCTTACACTTTCGACATAAGTTCTTTGGTAACCCGGACATGCCCGTTACGAAACTGATACAAAGTCAGGGTTACAAAGGACTGTGTGTCGAAAGTGCAACACAGGACATGACAACCATGTGGAATGACTTGTTATGGATTATGCATGCCCTAAAATCTTAGGTTGCACATAGCAATGCCTCGGATCAAGCGGAGAAAGGGTCGGAATGGGGTTGGTGCCTTAAGAGGAAGGGGTCTGTGTGGTCGGCGTCCATGCAGGCCGCCGACACAGACTACGTAACCGGTACATTCCTGACCATGGCCCACAAGTCAGTTGCACAAAGTAGTGTGGGCGGTTTTAGAGAGGCCGTCTAAATAGAGGACCTGTGTCGGCGGTTTTTCTATTAGCTGACCACAAAGCTCTTGGCTGCCCAACCTGCGAGCTCTCCCTTATTGGCCCCACATGGCAGAGACATCCATTTTTCTACTAAACTTAACTGCAACTATTTGGGACGTTAAGTTACCGTCAATGCAAGAGACAATGTGGTCGGATTTTATAACGCCGACGACATAGACCTCTTTGACGGGCTCAGAAATTCAAATTTGCGGACGCACGTGTCGTCGAAGTGTCTCAGACAGTATTTCGAGTGTCTCCCCCAAATAGAGAGATCACTAGGAATAATCGGGCTTTGGAACTGGAGACGTAATGATCGGTTAGGAATAAATGCTCTGCCCCCAATGAATGGGGTGCTCTTGTATTTATAGGGGTACTAGTGATTAGGGTTTACAGTGAAAATACTAGAGGACAACTTTGCCCCTGAATTTGGACCGTCGATTACTAAATCGACGGCCCTTTACAACACCTAATCCCCTTTTTGTTTATACGAAAAACCCTAACTACCCCTTACAGCTTTAGGCCTTTATTGAAATACTGGGCCAATCTACGGTGGTATTTTATTACAGAAGTCGTGCCCAAGGCCCATAATTTACGCATGGCCCAACAAGCGGTGGTGGGACTTTTACATATCCACCGGAGCTCATTCCCCCAGGCTCCCCCCTTGGAAGATCTTCGGAAGCATCTTCGGATAATTATTCTTCGACTCTCTTCTCAGCTCAACCCGAGGATGCCTTAGGGATCTACCAGGTCTTCGGGCCCTTAGGCTGTCTCCAACAGTCTCCCCTAAAGCACCCTCTACCCTAAAATAGGGGACGGATTCTTTCCCTATGTGCTTTAACAGCATCCCCTATTCCGTTCCCTAAAATAGAGTTTTTCTCTCCATTCCCTTATATTTAGGGGTTCTCTCTCCTCCCCCTATACAATTCTCCATATAGGGAACGCTGTTGAAGATAAGAGAAATATAGGGAGAGATTTTTTTTAAGGGAACCTGTATATGAGGCTATAGGGGATCAAATTTAGGGGTTCCTGTTAAAGATAGCCTTAGTGCTCGATCGTCGTATCTTCGTTTGCCATAATCTTCGGAAAAGGGTGGGTCCTCTCTACAACAGCGCGGACTATTGATTGCGACATGTGTCGGCGGTTTGGGATAGGCCGACGACATAGCCAGCTGTGATGTTCCTTTGTGGGCGGGTTTTTATGTGACCGCCGACATTGGTATGTCGTCGGGATTTTGGCCGCCCACACTGATTTCGTTTCCTGTAGTGAGATAAGGACTAGCTCATGCAGATTTGGACCTTTTGTTGTGATGGATACTCTTTTCATCCATATCAAAAATATATATGGTACATGGAATAGTTAGAAAGAAAATTGAGTTCCTATCCCTAGATTAAGCGTCATCCATCCTTAAGCCCCCCCAACCCTCACAATATCTCTAGAATACCAACATGTGGATTTTGGGCCTATATGTCATTGAGATATAAAGCGACAAATTTTTACTTTTATAACTCTGCATTGGTGTATATCTAGTTAGCCCTAAAATTTTCCAATTTAGTTGTAAAATATCACTTTGAGCTTAGAGAAATTTTATGATACGCTAAAATAAAGACAAGTTGTCCACTTGTACGTCCATGCCTCTTGATCTTGCAAGTTCTACTCAACCTTCTATTTTCTTGAATTATTTGATAATGTAAAAGATATGTTTTGTTTTTTGAAATTGTTTCTTGAAAATCTCGAAGTCACAAGAGAAATCTCTTAAACCTTGATGAATTGGATGTTCCGTTATGTGGAGGCCACGTTCCGAAACTCTTGAAGGTCAAGTTCTGAAAATAATAAAATGAATTTAGCATAACATATTGATTTTGATTTTTCTATACTACCAGGGTATCTTTACAAATATATTATTGTGAGGCACCCGTAAAGAAACGATTATACCTAAAATATACTATCGCCTAATTACATATTATCATCAAATACCATAAAATAAAATACATATACATGTAATTTGTGACTTGAAAGGTAAACTGTTACCGAGGGCCGGGCATGTCGCGGCGTAGCTCTTCTGCAGTTTCCTGGCGACCATGTACGTGAGCATTGCCTGCCGGCGGCTCCATTTCTGTTCCCCTGCGCCGCACCCACACCATACACCACACACACATATATATATCCTCGATGCGGGTGTGCTTTCTCCAATTGTTCATTTCGCTGAACACACACAAAAAAAATAAAAGGGGGGGAACCTGGCCGTGCATTCGGTCGTGGAACGGATAAGCCGATAAGGCATGCAACTATGCAATGTACCGTGCGACTGCTGCACTGCACAGTCTACACTACACACCCATGGTTTCGAGTTGCTTTTGGAGGCTGCGTGACAAGCTCTCCCTTCTGGGGTCCACTGCTAAAACGATCTGACCTACGTCTACGTGCAAGGGAGAATATATTGGAATGTTTCAAGCTGACGATCATTCTCGTCTCGACATTTTCCCTCGACAGTCGCCTCAGCTCTGTGGAATCGATCTTCGCGAACAGGCGTCGTTTTGGAGGAGGCATCTTCAGTCGTTGATCCGTGTTCAGAGCTTAACAGTCATTAGCCTGTGTGTGGCAGCATGTACACCTACAGCAGACTGCATTGATTCGTTTTGGAATTTCCATTGGGAGCACACTCTGTGACGAGATGCCACTAAAGTGTTCTTTGTCTTCTTGAGTGTTCCAATAGTGATCACTGCTAATTTTGTCTATCGCCTCTTGGCTGCATCTCAAAGGCTGTGTTTCTTTCGGCGGTTAGATTATAATCTGAAAAGGTTGTGATGTTTTATAGAAGATTTAAAGGGCCAAAAAAATTATGAACAAAATATTTTTGAGATCTTTGGGACAAATTGTGCAAAGTTTCAAAAAAATAACTATAAAATATTTCAAAATATAACCATTACAAAACGACAATTTTAAATCGCAAACATAATCGATTATAAGTTCGAAAGAAACAGAGCCAAAGTTGATGACTTTGTATATATGCCATCAGCATGACACGCACGACTGGCTACAGAATATTGCCACGAGCTAGCTGCCGCTTCCTGGTAACATGGGCTACCAACTTTTAAAATTGTCTAACTGTTTAGTTAAAAAAAAAACTGTTTCAGTGCGTGCTACAACAAACTGGCTAGCTAGCTAATAGTAACGTGCTCCTTGCTAGCGAACAGCCTACCATTAGTCACGCCAATAAAAAAAAAAAAAAAGGAAACTGAAGGAGGTTGATTGTTGTAGTTAGATGTAGTCCGAGAAAAGTCTTAAATTAGGAGTGAAATTATGTGAGATATAAATAGACGACCCATTTACATGAAATGCGTATTAGCATACAGTATTTTATTTAATTAGTCAGGTACTATTATTGTTGACACAAAAACGAAGGTTTCTGTGAACACACGTGCAGAAGCGTCAATCCAGTGATTGCGTCGCAACTCAAACCAAGCGTGCCAGTCGATTTGACCTGTGGATCGACAAGGAGAAAATCATCAGTAATACAAGCCTAATCGGCTTTGTAATAGCCAGATCAGGTTATTTATAATCGGCTTACTAGATTCTGATTACCGGATCTATCGGCCTAAAGCCTGATAGAGCGAATAAATTTAAGTGAATATTCAAGTTTAAATCCTTTAGTTCTTTTTAGTATTTTTGTTATAATATTAGCAATAAACCTTAATATCAATATATTAGATTAAACCAAGAAATAGATTGAACAGATTGGTCAGGCCAAGACAGTATTCAGATCTAAACCTCAGTATAAACCAATAAACCGATGCAAAAGTCTAAAACCAATAAGAGATGTAATACAGATCGGTAAACACTTGCACATGCAAGATCCTAAACAAGGCATACACAAGATCGATTAAACGAGACAGTTGCATATATCGGATTCAGAAGAAAGCATATAAAATATTTAACAGTCGGTATTACAGGATAAACACACATTACAGATCGATTGAATCGAGACAGTGCAATATGCGAGAACATGTTAAAGATCGGTAAATCCCGAGACAGTCTAACATGTTTTGTATACATGAGATCAACATGATGCAGCCATGCATACAGGTTACAGGAAAGAATCAATTATCCCATCGAGATAGCTCTACCTGCGAGTTGAAGCCTTTCGACGAGGTCGATCGGATTCGAAAAGGGTTTTTGTGTATTGAGTAGTATTATATGTCCCTTTTATCGAGACCTAAGGTCCTATTTATAGTGTTACAAAGTCGATACCGATACGACCTAATTTACCGCGACGCGCTTATGATCATATCGTATTTCTTCCAAGTCTTACACGCATCGGTATTCTGCCTTTCTTCTTTGCCGATAAAGCCCATTTCCGATTTGGCCCAATAATTCCAACATACTCGGCCCTTTCTGAATATCCGATTTTCTGCCAAATTTGGGTATCAACAGTTATAAAACCAAAAAACATCAATATGAATGCTACGTGCCACGTTTGAGTATTTATGTTTCAAAAATATTGGACGACACTGTAGAGTTGATTGACTCTTCAACATGCAACTATAGATAACTGAAAACCTCAAGTGGAGCCCATGTGATGAAACCACGTGAGACCGTACTTTGATAGTGGAGCCACCTAATGAAGCCATGTGACACCATACTTGATGCTAGGGTCCACATGATGATACCATATTAAACTACGCAACTTTTCTATTGTTTTCTTGACATAGTTGTTAGTCAGGTTGCCAAAGGAGGAATAGCGTTCGCTAGTTGCACCTTTTTTTGACGGTTTTACCCCTGTATTCTCCAACCTTCCTCTTCTCTTTTCATCCTATGCACCGGCTATTGTCCATCCTTCCCTAACAACCGCCACTAGCCATCATATCCCTATTGCTGGTCACCGCCCTCCGACTTCACCTCCCTAACAAAAATTATCGCTGCCTACATTAGACGCCACCACCTCCGTTAGGTAGGTGGGGAGAAGGAGGGTGTCACTGACCTTAGGGGTGTGAGTGAGAGAGAGCGCGCTCAACACCGGCATACTAATGACGGCCAGCTCGTTCCAGTGTCCAACAGGGATGTTGAGAGGAGGATACTAGCACCAGCTTCCCCAGAGTACACTAGTCATCGAGAGTTCTTCTCCGCGACCGACAATCACGGAGCTCACTACCATCTAGCTCTCTAGGTTGAATGAGAAGAGAGGGAAGCTGAAGAAGGCATGAACAAAATCATTCTAAAACAAAAGCTTGGCATATGTTTGAATTCAAAAAAATTTGTGGGCAAATAGAATAAAAACAACCACCTATGTACGATGGCACATGAATACGATGGATTTAGCGGTTGTGGCGGTGGAAGGATTTTATAGCTAGGTTGCATGTGATAGATAAGCTTTAGCAAAACGTAACATTACTCATGATCACACATCACGAAAGATTTTTTTCCCAAAGTAGAGGCGATCCCCGCTAATAGTCCTCGGTTATCTTACGCGTCCTTGGCGCGAGGTAACGTGAGGGGGGCACAATATTATTAGGATAGAACCTCCAAGTTTCTTTTAAGCAATCGCCAATGGGGCACGTAGGGAACCGGGATTAGACTAGGCGATCGCCGTCGCCGTCGGCCGGGATATTTGAGGCCGACCGCTCGGGCGCGCGCCGTCTCGCCGGTTGAATATTGGGCCGTCGCCATGTGCCGCGCGGTGCGCGCGCGCAGCCGCGCATGCACCAACCGATGGGCGCCCTGCTCCGCGCGCGGCATGCGTGCCGATAGCTCGATACGTGTAGCCAATGCGACGCCCATGCCATGCGGTGCCGTGAGCCTCAAGGATTAATTTCTTCGTGTGATCGACTGGGAATCCGAGTGACACGCGTACGTGCATATCGTTCAAGGGTTCGATCGATCGCCGGTTCATTAATGTTTAGTGGATCGTCGCGGTGTACATCTGGTGAGTTTTGAGGTGATGTTTAGCGACGATATTCATTTTTTGAGAAATGCTCGTAGTATGTTGCGGGGAGAAAATTTTCCGGCCTCCACGCTGCCGACGTTCGGTGTACTGTAGACGAAAACCTCGGCGACAATGAGCATCGTAGGGGAGGAAGCTTTGGCGGCATTGGTCTCTTTCAGAGCAAATTGGAAGGTTTTGGAGGCAAGATCCAATAATCAAGAGCACATTGATAGGTGATTTGAGAACGAAAGCTTACTTTTTTCATCCCCGCTTTCTTGTGTCAAAATTAATTAATATGTTCTGTGGATCCAGCATTATTTGATCTCGACCCACCGTGTTGTCCGTCTTTACCATGGTTACTATGGCTTGCCGATGATCCATCACCCCACGAGGAGGAGATGTTGTCTGCCATCAAGCAGCCCTGCATGGAGAAGGTGGCATTGACCACCATTGAGACGGGGCAGATCTAGAGGAGGCATCAGTTGCAACTAATGAGGAGGAGGGCTCATCGTGATCACAAGGAGCACGTCGCAGATAGAGAGGAGCGCCCAAGCGGTAATGGCCCACATCGTCGGACGATGTCGATCTGTCTTTAGGTCCTTCGGTGTGCTGCCCTACCGGCCTCCTGAAGCTAGTGGACAACAATGAAGAGGAGCCAATCAGCCGACAAAGGACGATGGCACCCTTCCCCGGCCTTCTCAGATCAAGAGGAGTCAAATTAGGAGATGATCGATGCCATCATTCGAGTATCCAACAAGGACACCTCACTCGAGAATAGCAGCGAGGAGGCACTGATGACGTTGGTAGCTACTCTGACTCTAAACCACCAAGTGGCGAGGACGACGACAACTAGATATCTAGGGTTGAACTATACATAAATAGAAGTAGCAACCTAGTTAGAACTGGTGCGATCTAGCTAGGCTAGTTAAAAATATTTTAAAATGCATGTGTGCCAATTCTAGCTATAAGCTAGCACTAAAAATGGGGCATGTGTGCCAGCTATGCGAACAAATGATCGGTGACATTGGTGACTATTGCTATGTGTCGGTTCAAAAAGCAGTACTGATAATGGTTTGGAACCGGCATTGATGTTATATTTTTTTGTGTTTCTTGGAACCCGCGCTAGTAGTGTGCCTATTGTTATGTGCCGGTTCTTTTTTATTTGTCGCCATTAAATTTTGGACATGCCCTTTGACCATTCGTCTTATTCGATATATCCAATTTGAATCTGGGTTTGAAACCGCATATCGGGAAAATATATGAGTTAGAATATTGAAAGAGCAATATCCAATCCGTATCCAATTTGTTCCCATATATCCGAGATATTCAAAAGATATCAGTGTAAATTAGCAACAGATATCCGAGATAACCATAAATATTATGTATGTACTTTATGAAATAGATATCCGAGATAACCATAAATATTATGTATGTACTTTATGAAATAGTTTAATTGGAGCCTCTTGGTTGTAGACTTGTAGTTAATGTTCGATACAATATAAACATATCGCTAACTTTTGTATTAAACATGGAAGCTTAATTGGGAGTATATTGCTATAATAGTAAACGAGTGAGGTGGCGTGGCTAGATTTGTTTTGGCATATAGAGTTTATCTATAAGTTATAATCTATATCTAATATATTAGATCGGATTTAGGCATATAGAGTTTATCTATAACTTATAATCTAGCTCTAATACATCAGATCGGATTTAGAGCTTATCTCTAGACATAGATCTTTTTTTTCTTGATTTATATGAGAATTTCTTTGATCAATCTAGGCCATTATAATTTGGTCCCACCATTGATCGAATGACTGAAATAATCTGGGTGATGTGGACGAACGTGGTGGCTTCTTTTTCCCCTCCTTTATATATATAATAGATGGTTATGCCGTATGCTATTTTTTATTGCTAATTGTTGTATTAAACATAGAAGCTTAATTGGGAGTATTGCTATAATAGTAAATAGTTATGTCATATGCTATTTTTTATCGCTAATTAACTGTTGTATTAAACATAGAAGCTTAATTGGGAGTATTGCTACTCCCTCCGGTGTCAAAACTAGTTGTTTTAGACACAATTTAGAATACCAAGGCCCCTATAAAAGGCTAGTTGATTCATTAATTGGTAGCAATAAATTTATGAAAACTTTTCCCATGGACCAATAGATGCATTTGCATGCCTCTCTTTTTGGCTTTCCAAAGGTCTCATCTAATTACTACTCTAGATGAAAGGCTAAAACGATAAGTTTTTTGGCACTTTGGATAAAAGGCTAAAACAACTGGTTTTTTTGACACTGGAGGGAGTATAATAGTAAATAGTTATGTCATGTGCTATTTTTTATGTATGTGAAATATTCGATGGTAAACCCGGCCCAAGACCGATTTATATATATTCGTCATGTATTTATATTCTGAATATTCTAGATTCAAATCTATATTTAGCTTATTTGTATTCAGATTTATATAAAAAAAATTTATGGGTCAGAATATGGAACCGACAGTGCTCGTCCGTATTCAAGCCGTTTCCACCCCTGCATGCACGTTACGACCATGGCTGAATGCATGCTAGCTAGCTCTCCCAGTCGTACGTAGTCGTAGCGATTACTCACTCGGCAATCTGAATTAACACTGGGCAGTAAAAGAATTTGGAAATTAGTCGCGCCCAAGTGCATCACCATTTGGACTTCCGCCTGATGCCCGAATCAGAGACGAGATTGCTTCGGATCGAGTATGAGTACCGAGTAGGTGACGCCCTGCACTCACAGGTGAATAACTGTCGACCACACGTGCAACCATTTGGACGGCGCTCTACGCTGCGATAGTCAATACCTCAATAAATACTCGGTACAACTTACGTTTAAGGTACGTACTAGTACAATGTTTGTACACCAATTTTTTGTATCGATGCAATGAGAGAACAGTGTCGCCTCCTCTCTTTTTGCTCACTTCTTCCTGTCTCACGAACGTTGTCTCACATCTTCTTCCAGCACGCAACAGCTCTACCCTCGCCCTCCTCATCTCACTTCTCTTTCCTCTCTAACGGGTTTCATATCTAACATTGCCCTTGCTGCTCATCCCCCATCCGCTTGCTACCATGCCAATTCATCTACCCTAAATTTCGGTTACCAACATCACCCATCACTCTCCTTTCTTCCCCTGACTCCCTTGCATAACGCGCCTACTTCTCCACCAAATCTTTTTTTTTTTTTGAGCAAAGGGACAGGAGAGTTGCCTTAAATTGATCAAAAGTAGGAAAAAAAAGTACAGAGTTAGGGGAGAAAAAGAAGGCCCCTCCCCCGGTGGGCGGAGAGAAAAAACAGCTACCCTATTACAAAAGGAGCTCCCTCGGCCTCCCAAAGGCGCAGGTTATCAACAAGCGAGGTAAAAAAGACTGAGACAGGCCTGACAGTCTGATGGAAGATCCGGTTGTTTCGCTCGAGCCAAATCATCCAAATTGTGGCGGAGGTGGCTGAGAGGACGCCGCTTGGAGGCCCACCCTGTAGAACGTCTACTGACCACCAGGTTGCGATGGCGCTAGCATGAGACCAACCCCTGGGGTCAAGGCGCGGGGCGTTGAGAAGGGCTGCCATCCGCGTCCAAATGGAGCAGCTAAAATCGTAATGCAGGAATAGGTGTTCGGGTGTTTCCAAGTTACGTCTGCACAAGGGGCAGAAGTAGTCGTTTGGCAAATGGCGACGAAGTAGAGTATCAGCTGTGAAGATCTTTTTGTGGAGGAGAGTCCAAAGAAAGAATTTGCACTTGGATGGTGCCCAAAGCTTCTAGACCTGCTGCAGGCCCGGTTGGGCTACGCGATCTGCAAACTGTAACAGGTAGGTTGATTTGACCGAGAAAGTGCCATTAGCGGAGAAGCGCCAGGGGAACCTGTCGGGCACATCAGGAGAAAGCTGGACGTGGGCAATCTGTCGGAAGAGTGAAATGATGTTGGGGATCATTTGCGGGGTGAGGTTGCGCCTCACCAAATCTAACCTTGCACTGTCATGCCATGCACCATATCCAACTTTCCACCATCGTGTCACCACTTCCAACTTTCCATCATATGTCACCGTTTTCTCAGTCTCTCTCTAAAGCTGTAAGAAGAGTGTACCTTGAGCCATAACCCTACTTTGACGAGAGACGACTACGAAGACGACACAAGGAGGAGAGATAAAGGTGAAGATGGAACTTTTGGTGTGCTACTGTTCCGTTTGAGCAACGAGACGTCCCTTATTATGTTTTTACATAATAAGTTTTAAAATAACATGATTTCATTCCTAGTTGTCAAAACACTGGCTACGATATGCATGTCGAGAGTTAGAGTTAGTGACAAATATTCTTTAAAGATAAGCAGGATAATATGTTACTTATTTCTCTATCTTATAGATAGTTTGGTTGTATAGATTTTTCTAGTTTTTGTAATATTAAACCAACGACATGTTATATGCTCGTGATCTCTCTTACACGGTATGTTTGTAATATTAAACCAATGACATCGTCATTTTTTTGCATCCTCTAATTTGATATATGTTAATCTAATGAAAGTTTCTAAAAATACTATGCACTAAAATAAAAAAGCTATATAAATATGATGATGTGGTAAAACTGATCTATGATAACTTACTTATATTACATCAAAATAAAAACAAGTCCAAATAGGTAGAAAGTGTTGTACAATATAAGAACCATTGGATAGATTAAATGGTGGAGATTAAAAAGTTAGTAACGCTACCATCAACAATAGAGACTTTTAATAACAAAAATTAGTGCATAGGTCAAAATAGTTGTATATTAAAGTCAAAACATTTGTTTATATGCAAATCTAATTAGTCTCCTACGTAGCTAGGCGCATCCCTCTATGTGTACCTAGCACTTAGGACAACCTTGCTCCTATAAACTATTTTGAAAACTCTTCTTGTAGGTTGTCCAATCGATCAAACAAGCCGCTGTGCGGCCCTTGGGCTCGACCCACAGGATCCCACGCCTGCAGCGAGCGCCATCGGACGGGATTCCATGCAGCCACACCACCATGTGAGCGTCCACTTGAGCGTGCATACTAAGCGATGAATGTGATAATTTTTCTTGGATGGACTCCATTTTCAGGTTTCACATCTAAAGTAAGCTACGATCGAGATTTCACGTCTCTTTCACTATAGAAGTTTGTTGTGTCTGCGGTGTTTGTTTTTCATAAAATTCGATCAAAAATCCATTGGAAAACGGAAAATATATTCAAAAAATTCCATTGAGCCGGCATGTTTCCGAGGAAGGTTTTGATTGGTTTATGCGAGAACTGTTTGGACGTGTGAGATAGGCACCAACAAGGTGTTTGATGAATAGACTATTTGTAAAGCGGTTAGATAAAAAAAAAAAGTACGAGGATTTTGTCTTTCTTGGGAAAAAATCATATCAAACACATGAATACTATTTTTAAAATCTTTTAGTTGTATTTTGTATTTTAAATTTGAACTTGGATCCATTTTGCCGATCTTTTTTTCATACTGGACGGAATGCTTTGGTCGATATTTTTTTTCGAAGCTAGATCTTTGGCGATGCCTGCGACCAGTTCGTTGCTATTATTGTGCCACTCTTCGGTGCAGTGCAGTGTGGATGCGCACGGTGAGACACGGGCAGCATAAATAAAAAGTAAACAAATAAATGGGGAGCGAAAGGAACATCCGTCTCGGTCGCTTCACCAAAACCGACATGCGGGTCCCACGCAACTGACCGCAACGCGCCTCATTCCCGCCCCCGCACGTGCGCGGGCAGCCTTATCTTTCGAACCCGCACGGGGATCCTCTGCAACCGACGAGATTGGTTGCTCGACAGCGTGCGAAGATCCTGCCATCCTGGACTATTCTGAGATCTGTCTGTCCTGACCAAAAATAAAAAGTAAAATTATACTTGCTGCAGCATAGATACTTGCTCAATATATTTAAACTATATAGAACGAAAAATTGTATTTATTATAAATTTTACAGATTTTGTTGACATATATATACACACCTAGTCAACTAATTAAAGGTTGGCTTGTTTTGTATGAATCACAATGAAAATGAAAATTGTTAGAGTACATGAGATACGGGAAAAATAAGAACTTTGGAGTCGAAAGGGTAGCAAAGGACTAAACCCCAGTTATGCTACAAGATTTTCTAGTCAATACCTTAATTTCAAACGAGATCAAGTTCCTCATGTTTAAAGAATGAGTGTCATAGATCAAGTTCCTCATGTTTAAAGAATGAGTGTCATAGTTGATGCTCACACGAGAGATGAGTTGGCCCTTGTCCACCTTCCCGCTGATTTCTCACTATAGTCGCCATTGGGGAGACGGAGACAATTTGGGTTACTACGGAAACAAGGAGCCTTTGTCATGCAAACCTGAACTTGCTTCGTTGATTTGAGCTTGATGCCTTCGACCTATGCTACTTGCCTTCCCATCATATGGTCGAACTAGAGCTCTAAGTTGATCATATAAAGGTCATATTTGAGATGCCAATGGACTGAATTGAGCTACAACACTTGTCACCGATGAAGTTAATCAATCTCTCGCTCTTGCGGTCATCCAATCTTGTCAAAAATAATACTCCCTCTGTTTTTTTTATTTGGCGTCTTTGACTTTTTTGTACGTCTTTGACCATTCGTCTTATTCAAAACTTTTGTGCAAAGATATAAAAAAGGACATATTTAAAGTACCTCTATTGATAAAACAAATCACAACAAAATAAATGATATTTACAAAAAAAATTTGAATAAGACGAATGGTCAAAGACGTGTCAAAAAGTCAAAGGCGTCAAACCAAAAAAAAAACGGAGGGAGTAACCATCTACTTACTGATTTGAAACCTAGATAGATACATGAAGGTAGAGAGAGGATTGGAACCGTTCATTTATCTTGCATTTCATTTTTTCTAATTTTATTTGAGTCCCACAAGTAGACCTAATATATTATGAAAAGTTGTTAAAATATGGAACTCTATGATGTAGCATATTAGAACTCAATAACAACTATGTTAGTCCACTTAGGGAATAATTCCAAAAAAAAATAGATTTGGTTGGTTTTTTTTGTCCATTTGAAACCATGCAATAATAATTGCATGCTTGCACGTGAGTCGTCCCTACCGACCAAGGCATCTAGCCAACACGGATCATAGACTAGCCACAACAAGTCATGAGTCCTTGATAGCTCATACTTCTTATCTCACCTTAGTTTTGTTCCTCCATTGCCTCATTGATCTCCTTCCTAGCACATTTGATCTCATTGATACATCGTCCTCATTTGATACTTTAATTTCATTCCCCACATCGTGGAGCCGCCGTCGTGCCATCCTCCTATGCCTCTCATGTATTCTTCCCCACGCCTTGAGCCGTTAGCAGTGCCAGGCAACTTCCCTATACCTCGGAACTCGCTGCCGCGCTATTCTCTTCTCCCTCACCAATTTTCTTTTCAGCGCTCCTGCCATCAAATGGAGCTACACTGATGTTGGCCTTCTCTCTCGCAACTCGAAGCCTGACGCCCTGATACCTTATCCTTAACTTTGGATTTTACAAATGCCTCGATGACATCATCTTTACAAGAATCTAAGGTCAAATTTTTGAACTCAGTGTTTTGATAATGTTTTGGAATGATTTCTCTCTTCTTGTTATATCTAAAACGCTTGCAAAATGACCCAAAAAAATGTGCTTTCTTGGAAAAAATGTATAAACTATAGATGATATCTAAAACGCTTGCAAAATGACCCAAAAAAATGTGCTTTCTTGGAAAAAATGTATAAACTATAGATGGGATCTTTTTAATCCCCGCTCCCAAACAAGAGGGTGCAACGCTGCAATCGCCCCAGCGGTTGAGGGTGAGCTGTATCTGGACAATTCTTGTACGGTTTCAGCGGTTGGGTCTCAACCGCAGAAGATCCCCACGCAACTACAGTCCAGCTCCACCAATGGCACTCTCGTAAATAACCACAAGCCCTACGCCTTCTTTCTTTCTTTTTTTTTTTGAGAAAACCTACGCCTTCTTTCTGCACTTTTATTATAGCCACGAAACCACTCGCCGTTAAGCCGAGGTGGCCCAGTTTTATAGACTCCATTTCTGCAGCGACGCTCTGTCTTCCGTTAACGCTCGTTCTCGGAGACGCGACATAGAGCCAGAGGAAGAAGAGAGAGAGGCAGAGCAACCGCACGGAGCAGCGGAGAGATGAAGGCGGGAAAGGCCGCGGTCGCCGTAGCCGTAGCCGTCGTCGGCGGCGGCAACGAGTGGCTGTGCCGGAAGCACCCGGCGGCGAGATCCGGTGGCGGGGTGTGCCCGCACTGCCTCCGCGACCGGCTCCTCCGGCTCTGCCCCAACTGCGCGCACGTGCGGCCCTGCCCCTGCACGTGCGCCTCCCCTTCGTCCTCCTCGTCGGCCTCCGCCTCCGGCGACGCGGTCGGCCGGGTGCACAGCCTCATCGAGCGGGAGCACCGCATGGCGCGGTCGCGGTCCGTCGCCGCGTCGTCCTCCGCCGCGGTGGCCGCCGGCGCCGGGAGGCGTAAGGCGAGGGTCTGGGGCTGGCCGCCATTCTGGAAGGCCGCGGCGCGGGGGGAGGGCGGCTGCGCGGAGGAGGAGGACGAGGAGGAGGCGCTGGGGCTCGCGCGGTCGAGCTCGGTGTCCGCGACGGCCGTGGAGGCGAAGGCGGTGGCCGCGAAGGCGCGGTGGGGGTGGCACTTCCCGAGCCCGCTGAAGGCGTTCCGGCACCGGAGATCGTCGGCGAGCATGCCGGAGCGGGGGTGATGCGCTGTGCCCACCTACCTCGGCGTCGCCGGAAAGCGATTAGTTGACGCCGGTGAGGTGCTTTAGACGACGGTGATTAATTAATTAACTAGACAGGGGATTAGTGGAGTGATCCTCTTTCCCTTCCTTTTTCTTTCTCCTTTTTCCTTTGTGGCTCGCGTGCTAATCTTATGTTGATTATAAATTAGATCAGACCCCAAAGCCTCTGATTGGGCGTAATGTGTGCATACACCAGTGGGTGGGAACTGGGAACGGGGAAAGTGGGAAGTGGTGATGTTCTCTTCTCTCCAATCTCCATGCCTTCCCTTAATAATTTGTACTGTGTCTACTCTCTTTGTACCTTGTACCATCAAATTGGGCATTTTTAGCTCGCCGATTTGATCTATTAAGCTTCTTTTCGAGCTCGACCAAACCCGCAGTTCGCGCTTGCAGAGAACAGTAGAGCCCCATGCGTGCCTGACAGATGGGCCTACGCCTGGCTTGGCAGCGAACGCGGCACGGTGCAGTGTACTGTGCGTGTGTAGTTGTTGTAGTACTGCCAGGATTGATTAGATTAGCTTGAAAGGAAAAGTAGCATTAAGCGTAGGGTTCTGGCCTTCTGGGTTCATCACCTCGTTCATTCATGATTCATGTTTGTGTCGTGGCCTCGTGCGTGCGTACCAGCCTAGCGTGTCCTGCTGCTTCGGGTAGCTACTAGGTGGCGCTGTTCGGTCGCCGACGGGTGGGACCAAACGCAGCCGGGGGGGCGGCCTACGCCCTGTCGCTCGCCGCTGCGCCTTGCTGCCTCCACAGCAGAGGCAGCCGCAGCAGCAGCACTACTGAGCAGTCACCACTGCTCCATGATTTTTTCCCCCCTCTTTGCTCTTCTACTTTTCTTTGGCTCAAAAGTCAGCATCTCGCTCTCGCTCTCACGGTTCTTGCACACCCTACTGGTTCGACGAGCTGATGTTTCACATTCCCGTCCAAGTCGACCTCACTGTTCGCGCTGATGCCGTTCAATCATCGATGAACAGCTCGGCCTTTACCCTGAGCTGTTCAGCAATCAGTGCCTGCGATCGAGACGACGGACGTTGCCCAGAGCCCAGAGCTGGCAAGCGTCCGAGAACTGGAACCCTCTAGAATAGTGGAACGACGACACGCCGGTCACGTCGCGCCGCTGGGATCGAGCGGGCGGTAGGCGGTAGGCGCCGCGTCGTCGTCGTCCGCGGCCGTGCGCGACGCCGAGGTCACACGACCAGCGGCGCGCGGGAGCGGGCAGATGCGCGCCACCGCAATTGCCAAAGGCGATGCTGTTCGGGGTGGTTTGGCTCGGACTTAAAAGCTTATACTGCCTCCGGTAACCAAAAAAAAAGTCGCCGTTGACTTTTGAACACGTCTTTGACCATTCGTTTTATTCAAAAATTCAGTTCAAATATATAAAAATATAAGTCATACTTAAAATACATTTAATAATAATCAAATCATAACAAAATAAATAATATTTATATAACTTTTTTGAATAAGACGAATAGCCAAAGTTATGTCAAAATGTCAACGGCGACTTCTTTTTATGACCGTATCTGATTGAATTGAAAAGTTAAATACTTAAGTTTTTTTTAAAAAAATATGAATCTATATCTCGAAGCTGTTAAAAATGGGTAATTGGGTTAAGCCCCTGTGTAAGGCATGACTGTTATATACCACCGCATGGCGCATGTATCACTGTCATGTCAATACATGGAGTGGCACAAAGCAAAACTAGGTTTTTTTGAGAGATATGCAACTAATTTTCTCTTGTAAAACATCAATGAAGCAAACCATTTTCAGGAGAAAAGTTTAAAATAAACTCGAGATTCAACGTGCATATTATAATTAGTCCTTTTAAACGTACTTTTAACATTTTTTCCCTGAAAACGGTCCACTGGACCTACGAAAGATTGTCCTCAAATGTCAGCGATGTAAACAAATGATAAATACCACTGTAATGTTTAACCCGTTCTTATTAGGCTTCATTGAAATGGCGTTAGACCATCCACAGCAGGTTCTCTATTTTGTTGCCCCTATATCACTAAATACTACCTTCCCTAAAATGATTCTTTCCCTATAACTGTGAACACACCCAGCAGGATCTCTAAACATCGTTCTCTATATTCCCACTCATATATTTAATTCCTTTTGCCATAAACTACTATAACCGCCTTGTACACGAACGGTATATGTATTTGTATGGTAAGTATATGTACGAGTAGCATACATGATGTATTTGGTAGTAAAAATACTAGATTTTGGCAAGAACCTGGAAAAATTGGTTTCACATTTTTATCACTCTGAGAAATTATAATAAATATTTCAATTGCTAGCTTTTTTCAGAAATTGGAAAATCCGAATTTTTGAGTGGTAACCCATTTAGGGGTTGTCTTCAACCTCTGGTGTGGCTGAGAGGAGGATCTTGTGCTGGACGGCGGCCCTCCCGAGGGCGGCGGCGACGATGAAGCAGGAGAGGGTCAATGGCGGCCAAGATGCACGGCCATGCGGCGGCGGCGGGCGCGCGAGGCGTTCAGCGATGGCGCTGGCGGCGCTGCCTTTGCTTACACGGAGGCGGCTTGGTGGCCTGGGGGCTAGGGGAAGAGGCGGCGCGGCTTCGAATCGGCTCGAGGAAGGCCATGGTGGCGGCGGATTGGGCTTGGAAGGACCGAGGCGGTGGCGCGGCACAGAGGCGGCGCGGCGGCCATGGATGGACGGCGGGAGCTTCGTCGAGGAGGACGGCTCCGGCCCAATTGATCGAGGGAAAACCTTCTAGACTCCATGGGGATGCTCCTGGAGAGACGAATTGGACTTTTACCCCAAGCTCTGCTCAAGCCGGCGCCGGAGACGACGGCTCGCCTCCCGAGCCCCGCCTCGTCGTGGCCGAGTCGTCGTTTCCCCCTGCGCGCGGGAAGGATGCGAGGTTTCACCTGCGCGGAGAGATCGAGTGTCTTGTTGGCGGCGATAGGGCACGTCGCTGCGGTCTCCATATTTGGGGATCGGCCGGCCGTTCCGTATCCTCTACTCGTTGTATGCGGAGCCTGCTGGGTGCTGCAATCCCGTAAATACGGTCCCCATCCGCTGTCATTGCATCGCTACAGTAGTTTAGAGAACCTGCTGTGGATGCTCTTAGGTCTTAGCCGTTTAGGTGCCCACGGCCACTGTTGGATCGATGCGTCGAGTGACCACTGACTGCACAGTGCACACAGGCGCCGCCCTGCCTGGTCCTGGAAAGCACGATGGACCAATGCAGCTTTTGTCCACGCATTGCATTGCACGTTTCATCTTGATTACTTACCTCGTCCTAGCCCCAGGCTCACGTGCAAAGATGGACACACCGACCCTAATAAAAACCACTAGATGATTTCGCGGTTTTTCTCACGGTTGACGGAGTGTTTTTTGCAAGAGAAGGGAAGGGGTAGGAGAGGAGAGAGGACGATTTGTCTCAAAAAGAAAAGGAGCTAGGACAATTCATTCTGACACCAACATGATATTGCCTTGCTCATCAAGTCTGCAGTACGGCGAGAGCCCACGGCGCCGTCCGATCCTATCGGCCGTCCATCTTCACTCGATATCCAGTCCCTACAAACAAAGCCATGGGCCACGCATGGAACGGGTACCATCGTCCACTAGCCTCAGCGATCAATGTATAATATAATAATGTTTGCCTCGTGGCCATAGCTACAGCCTATATGGAACAGAGAGGAACCGAGGTACCATTTCGTAGTAGTAAAAGTATTAGTACTACAAGCTGAGCACAGCACACACCAGTGTCATGTGCGACATTTCAACTGGGCGACAAAAGGCTGGCACGGCGTAGTAATCAGCTTTACACGGAAACAAACTTTACAGATCAAAGCAGAAAGTTATTAGCGCAGGATTTCAATGCGTCGGCACAGTGGAGCAAACATTCTAAGTTATTGGCTCGGCTTTGCTACATGCGAGAATGGTACTCTCCTTTTCATTTTTGATTATTCATTTTCGACGAGAATTAGCTCTCTTTTTTCAGTCACCTACTTCCAAGCTCATGGTAAATAAGTACAGCTACAGGGTAAACAACACTGGTCTAAAATCAGAACCTACGCTCCAACTCTGGTCCAAAATCACGAGCTGGGCCTTGTTTGTTTCAGATTAAATTAAATTAAATTAAATGAAAATTTATTATTTTTGCATAAGCCAAATGATGTAATATTTTATAGTCATTCTTGTGGGGTTTAAAATAGTGCTTCTTAAAGTTTGTAAAATATTTTTTTTCATTATTTTTTGAACTCGTTAAAACGTATTTTGAGGGGGGCACAAATTTGCTACAGTAAAACGCGGCTCTACATTAATCTGAAACAAACAAGGCTGGTCAATCCGTATTGACAAATGTGCGGCACGATATGGTAAGATAAACAGCACCAGACCAAACCTGCCATTTGAGGTCCTATGAACTTGCAACTAGGTGATTACCAATATCATTTCCGATCAAATGATTATCAAAACATGCACACTCGAATGCTGGATAGCACAGCTACAAATACCTTCGTTACTGAATAGCACACATTTAATAGATATTTTGCAATTGTAACACCACTTTAGTATGCCCAGATCATATATTGGGTTAAACATGGACATTGCTCCGTATATGTTTTCTTCTCATTTTTTGTGATAGCACAAGAAGTCTGTTTCTGTATTTTTGGTACAGATGCTTAATTACATAACATGGGGGTTCCTTAAATTGAAAGAATCCCTTCCATTACTTCTTTCTAGCCATAGTTCAAGCCGAGAATGACACCATTTTCGTATTTGTGACAAGTCAGAAGATCAATTACAAAGAATTACAGCTGGAGATTGAGCAGATCTCTTGTGGTAGAACTGAGAGGATATATCACAGAATCCACTGTGGTGCTACAAAGAACAGAGAGAGATCCTATCAGCACAAGAGATGGTACTGAAAAAGTTGTACCTGTTGATCAATGGGGCTCCAATTCCCTCCAACGCCGTGCCCTGACAATCATACATAAACAAAATTAACACAGGTATGAACAGAAAGAGTGTGTGTATCCCACTAATAGTAATTAAGGCATAAAATCTAATATATGCAGAAGCAGATTAGGTATCTCAGTTGAACAGAACCGCCTTTACCATTTCAAAGAATGGTCTATGCCAAGGCCATTGCAGGTAAGTATCATACCCTTAAATCTTGTAAGGTACTCCTAAAATAAAGGAAAAGACAGAAAACTTCAATAGAAATCATATTAAGATTGTTGTGTTTAGTTAAAGAAGAAGAAAACCTTACACGCAAAGTATATTGATTGATCTCATAGCAGCCAGATAAGTCATATTCAAGTCGCTTAGTTGGATCACTTAAAACTAAAAAAAGAGTAAAATTGTGAATTAGCAAAATTACATATTCATAACTGTATATAGGTCTTAAATGTCATCCATCTAGATAACTAGAGACTACACAGGGGTAAAAAGATTAAGTGTGTCTGAATAATATGAAATGGAACAATACCCTTGTAAGCTTCATTAATCTCCTGAAATTTAGCTGTGACATCATTATCACCCTGATGTTTGTCTGGATGCCACTTCTGGAAAATACGATGAAACATTGGTTACAGTGAGTCGATATGTACTTCTTTGCTTAGAAAATGTTAGTGTCAATCTGAGGAAAGAAGTTGGGCAGCAGCTTACCAAAGCTAATCTTCTATAACTCAATTTGATGGCATCATCAGATGCATCATAATCAACCTCAAGAACTTTATAATAATCCTGTCACCACAAATGAAGCCTATTTAAATGAATATGAGATAAACAGATCAAATAGACTGGCAAGTGCAACTGCAAGAACTATGGTCCTCTTTGATTCGCAGTTGGTTTGGTTTGGTTGAGCCAAAGTTTTCTCTTCTTTTTTTTTTTTTGTACAAACCATTCAGTGTAACATTTTGTAATGGTTTTTTCAAGGCTTTGTGAAGTTTTTCTTTTTCTCAAAGATCACAAAAAAATCTATTAATAGTTTTTTAGCCTTTCCATCTTTTGGCAACCAAACCAAACCGCGAATCGAAGAGGGCCTATATCATGGATTCACTTTCCCATATATGAATGATGCTACAGTCCACAGCATGTAGATTAACAGGGCATACTAAGGGTGCACATATGATAAGTCCACAGTGCAGGTGAACTGACAATTGTCGAACAAATAGTGTTAAGAACCACAAAATAAACACAGATTGACTAAGAGTGCCCATATGATAGTCCAGAATAGAGGTAACCGGAAGATAATAAGCCAGTACTATAAGCTTGAACTGCTAGGTGGGTTGGGTCTCTATTTGATATTATGGACGACTGGTTACGAAGGGACCGTTTCGTTTTTTAGGATGGTCCGGTCTATTGCTTTTTCCTTGTGCTTATTTCGCTTTAGGGGGTTGGTTTACAGGAACAACTTTTGTAACTTCTTGGTATACCCATGGATTGGCTAGTTCCTCGGCTGTATGCTAAGTTGCCACTACGGTGGTATGCAAGAATGAAACTGAACGAGTTCCGTGCAAACTTGCACATTCGATGTACGAGATCGTTATTTCAACAAGACAGCAGTGGCGGATCCACCGCCCGGGCTCCTGTGGATGTCCAAGCATTATCCAACAACGATTTAGGGTTTAAAATCAAAATTTGAGAAAATTCACATAAAATCCTAAAAATACCCCCCGATGTTTTTGAAGCGTTTGCCATATAGAAATTTTCGGGGGGAAATTCTACTCGGTCGGATTTGGATCAAATCCGAGTTCACATAATAGGAGGAAAAACCAAAAAGAGGAGGGAGGGAGAGAGAACCAGAGTGGAGACGGCGCCTTGGCACTGGGTCTGGGCGGGGCAGCGATCGCCGGAGGGGAGCGGCGGCTCGATGCCGACTTGCCGTGGTCGGAGCGAGGCCGCAAAGGGAAGCAGACCAGAGCAGCGAAGCGGCAGCGATCGCGTGGGGACTTGGGGAGTTATGGTGGCAGGCAACGAGAGATTACCTGCTCCTGGTGTCCAGACTCCAGATCTTGCCTGCTGGGCCGGCCTGGGTTACTATCAGCGTTTCTGGATTCCTGGGTCAGGCCAGCCGAGGCCCGCCCACGGCCCACCCGATGCAGCTCAAGCTCTTTTTTTAATACAACAGGACATATTTTCATCATCGTGCCTTTTTTTTTCTTGGAAATCACACTGGCCAGCAATAAAATATTACATACATATTTCTAGAGAGTCTAAATGCAAAACCAAAAAAGAATTAAAACAACTCGTTGTGTAGCCGCAACTGTCCACGACGTGGTCGCTCGAACCATCTTTCTCTTTCGCTGAACTCGACCAAAGAATAGATTATAAAGATCAACATCAATGTCTTATTATTTGTCATATAATAAATTGAGGAAACTTCATCGAAGTCCACCGTTACACAAAATAAGCACGCTAGCACATGAACTCCTTGAGCTGTAACTTCTGAACACATCCTCCAACCATTGCTTCAAAACAACCGGCATCGCAAACAAAGCCCAAGGCCACCGCCAATGCCTCTTATTCTTATAACCAATCTTAACGAAAACCAAAACACCTCGACAGATCTATCATTAAGAAAGTAGATTGATACGGCCCAGCCGTTCGATCGGGTCTATGTCAGGCGGCGTCGCAAGCAGCCAGAGGCCGCGGGGGTTTCGGATCCAGCAGCGGCGCAGGAGGAAGTTAGGAATAGCGCCATGCACGGTGCAGTGTCAGTAGAGTTGTTAGATCGTAGAGTTTGGTCAGGGAGTGTGTGCGTGAGTTTAGGAATTCTGTTAAGCCGTTGGGCTGCAGTGTGCGTGTGGAGTTTTGGGGAATAAAGAGAAGAGGGAAGGGAGAAAATGGCATGCTTCTTATGCCACAAAACTAGTCTCAGGCGGTGGCTCCGAAAACAGCTAAAGTATCTTCGTGTGCAGCGACGACGTGCTCGTCGTCGAGCTGCTTGCGATCCGGTCATCGGCCGGGCACTAGGGCGTATGAGCAGGCTCACCCTGAGCTAGCTCATACCAATTTGGTATCAGAGCCGGTCCAATCCCGGGCCATGGCAACTTCGGTGGAGGCGCGTGTCTCGGCGCTCGAAACGGAGATGAAGGAGATGAAGACCATAATTACGGAAGTGAGGGAGATGATGTTGAAAGGGAAGGGTCCAGCCATTGAAGCGGTTCGTCAGGAAGACAGGGGAGAACCGAATGGAGCAAGCCATGCCTCAGTCCACATCCGCGGACAAGGGCAGAATGATGCACCATGGCGGGGGCGACAGGCTCGTGATCGAGAAGAGCCGGCGATCCGGCGAAGACGCAACGTCGAGCAGGAGGAGGAGGACGGACGCCGTTGGGCACCTTGCCCACCGCGTTTTGATCTTCCCGACTACGACGACCAGGATGACCCGCTGGGGTGGATTCGCAGGTGCGAGCGATTCTTCCGAGTACATCGTATTCCAGAGGAAGATTATGTGGAAATTGCGGGACTCCATCTGGCCGGGGAAGCCCAAGAAGTGTTAGATAATTGGCAACTAGATGAACAATGGATTTCCTAGGAGGACTTCTCTGAGTCGTTCATTCAACGATTCACCCGACACTCAAGTGTTGGTCCTCTGGGCGACCTTGTCAACTTGAAGCAGGGCAGCAAAGGGGTGGACGAGTATGCAAGAGACTATCAATGGCTGCTGGCTCGCGCACCAAGGATGAAGCGCACCGATCAAATCGAGACCTTCATGGCCGGGTTATCGGTTGCGCTTTGCGCCGATGTTCGTCGTGAGAGACCTCGGGACCTGTCAGAGGCAATAGGTTTTGCGCGGGAGGTAGAGGCAAGGAAAGCCACGTGGATCTCGGAAGCTATACAAGGGATATCCGGAGCAGGAGGAGGGCGCAGCACATTCAACCGCGGTGGGGGAAACTCAACCACCGTTCCTCCGCAGGCATCGGCGGCGTTAATCCCAGCGTCGACGTCCGCGGCCATTTCCCTGGGCCGGACGTACGGAGCGGGAGGAGCATCGAGGAGCGGAGGACACTACCAGGGAGGAGGTGGAAATAACAGCCACCACAAGGCAGCGCCCGTCGCCAGTGTGCAGAGCAGCGCCTCATCCGTTCCCGGGCTAACGACAGTGCCGGGAAGAAGGCGGTTGACATCGGATCAGTTGGCAGAGCGAAGATCGAAGGGGCTCTGCTACAACTGTGACGAAGTTTATACAAGGGGACATCGCTGTAAGCGTTTGTTCCATTTGGAGGTGGAAGATGAGGTGGAGGAAGAAGAACCTACCGAGGAAGAGCTGGGTGAGGATATTTCTCTCTCCATGATTGCGGCTTTAGGGCCTAAAGAAGGAAACACCATGCAAGTACAGGTGCATATGGCAAGCAGGACCTAGTTGGGACTCATTGATAGTGGTAGCACCCATAATTTCTTGAGTGCTTACGCCGCACAGCAGGGGAAAACCTCCTTCCAGACAAATTCCGGTGACATCCTGCAACAGGTGCGCGTGGCCGGAGGAACTTATTTGCCATGTCTTGGGACGCTAGAAGCAGAATTCAGCATCCAAGGACATCCTTTCACTGCACCATTCATCATTCTTCCAATTGATGGCTTTGATGTTATCTTAGGAGTACAGTGGCTACGTACTCTAGGTGACATCCGTTGGAATTTCAGCGAGCTCACCATGGAATTTGAGCAGAAGGGCATTCGTGTCAGTTTACAGGGGACAAGACGTCCACCTCGACCTACTATGATGCAGCTGGGTAACAAAGAAGCCAACCATCTTCAGAGTCTCCTACTCTCCTACGAAGATATATTCGCTGAACCTCAAGGTCTACCACCGCAGAGGGAGTGTGATCATCGTATCACCTTGGCTGAAGGCACAAACCCGGTGGTAGTGCGGCCATATAGATACCCTTACCGTCAGAAGGATGAGATAGAGCAACAGTGTGAGTCCATGCTGAAGCAAGGGATCATCCGACCAAATCGCTCACCATTTTCATCACCGGTGTTGCTGGTCAAGAAAGCCGATGGTACATGGAGATTTTGCGTAGATTATCGTGAACTTAATGCTCGCACGATCATGGACAAGTTCTCTATACCAGTGGTGGAAGAACTGCTTGATGAGCTTGGCGGGGCACACTTCTTCACCAAGTTGGACCTACGTTTGGGCTACCATCAAGTCTGGATGTGGGCTGCTGACATTGCCAGAACAGCCTTCAGGACACACCATGGCCATTATGAGTTTCTTGTGATGCCTTTTGGGTTGTCCAACGCTCCGTCGACATTCCAGGCTTTGATGAATGAGGTGCTGCAAGAATTCTTACGCAAGTTTGTCCTGGTTTTCTTCGACGATATCTTGGTATACAGCCGCTCAGAGGAGGAGCACTTGGCACACTTGCGCTTGGTGCTTGAGCGTCTGCGCTTACACGGGCTACACCTAAAACAATCAAAGTGTGCCTTTGCGCAAGAGAGGGTAGGATACTTGGGACATATCATCTCTCATAATGGAGTATCTGCCGATCCAGTCAAGCTGCAGGCTGTGAGTACCTGGCCGCGGCCAACTTCGGTCACGGCTCTCCGGGGATTCCTGGGTTTAACTGGATACTACCGACGCTTCGTACAAGACTATGCCGCCATCGCCGAGCCACTCACGTCGTTACTACGGCGCAACAATTTCATGTGGACAACCGTTGCCGAAGAAGCCTTCAGCCGCCTCAAACAAGCTTTGATGTCGGCTCCAGTGTTACAAATGCCAAATTTTTCTATTCCTTTTGTGGTGGAATGTGATGCATCTAGAACAGGCATTGGTGTTGTCCTCCAATAGAATGGCCATCCCATAGCCTACTTCAGTCGGAAACTAGCAGATCCGTACACAAAATTGGCGGCTTACGAGCGAGAACTCATCGGATTATCCAAGGCGGTGCGGCATTGGAGGCCTTACTTATGGGGGCACTCTTTTACCGTGCGCACAGATCATGGAAGCCTCAAGTTCCTGTTGGAGCAAGCTCTAATCACACCTCCACAACAGCACTGGCTCAGCAAGCTCATGGGGTTTGATTTCCAGGTTGAATACAAGCTGGGGCGTCACAATTTGGCAGCCGATGCGCTATCAAGGGTGCACTCTGAAGAACCGCAATGCACCGCTGTTTCAGAACCGCATGAGGTAACCCGGGCGCAATGGAAGGATGTGCTTCGCCAGGACCCAGAGGTGCTGTGCTTAGCCGTCAAGCACGGTGCAGCGCCTACTCCAACGACCCCCACATCGCCGGAGACGAGCACTACTCCAACAGAGGTGACCAGCATCACTCCAACCGTCGAAGTGCCAACCACAGACTCCAAACAACGCTGGGAGGTGCGTGATGGGTTGGTATACCGTAACAATCGACTCGTCATACCATCCTCATCCCCTTTAGTGGACAAGATCATAGCCTCCATACATGATCTCACCCACGAGGGAATTCAGAAGACTCTACACCGCCTCCGAGCTGCTTATTTTTGGGAGAAGCAGCGCGAGTCGGTGGAACGCTATGTGGGCCGATGTGCAATTTGTCAGCAAAACAAGACCAGCACCTTATCTCCTGCCGGACTTCTCCAACCACTGTCGGTTCCGCATCAAATTTGGTCAGATATCTCCATGGATTTCATTACTGACTTGCCTAAATCTCAAGGGAAGACTATGTTATTAGTGGTGGTTATTAGTGGTGGTGGATCGGCTATCCAAGTATGCCCATTTCTTGCCACTATCCCAACCGGCGACAGCCCCCACAGTGGCCAAACTATTCTTTGATCAAGTGGTCCGCTTGCATGGAATTCCCGAATCAATTGTCTCAGATCGAGACCCGGTGTTCATTAGTGCTTTTTGGCAAGACCTTTCCAAACGAAGCGGCACATCCCTCTTGATGTCCACAGCTTACCATCCTCAAACGGATGGACAAAAGGAGGTGGTTAACAGGACACTTGAGATGTATCTCCGCTGTTTATGTGGTACTCACCCCTCATCATGGGTACGATGGGTTTCCTGGGTGGAATTCTGTTACAATACTTCTTTCCACACCGCCCACCGCATGACACCTTTTGAGTTAGTTTATGGCCGAGCTCCACCCCCACTGACGCCATATCAGCAAGGAGCCACGGTAATTGATTCGATGGGCTGTGCACTGGTGGATAGGGATGAGCTGCTCCAACAAGCCAAGACTCATCTGTTGCAAGCCCAGAACCGTATGAAGCAGCGGTATGATAACCATCACCGGGAAGTGGAATTTGCAATAGGCTCTTGGGTGTGGCTCAAGCTTCAGAAACATCGTCAAAGTTCTGTTTGTGATGGGCGCCAATCCAAGCTGACTCCAAGATTCTACGGTCCCTTTCCGGTGGAGGCTCGCGTAGGCCCTGTGGCATACAGGTTAACACTACCTACGATGGCGCGCCTTCACAATGTGTTCCATGTCTCATTGCTTAAGGAATTTTGAGGCACACCGCCGACCCAGCCGGGAGAATTGCCTTCTGATATGAATCCAACGACAGACCCAGCACAGCCGTCTCCACATCTTATCTTGGCTCAGCGTTTTGATAATGGCAAACGTCAGCTTCTGGTTCATTGGGCGGGCGAGCCAGCGGACGAGGCTACTTGGATGGATGCCATTATGTTCCGTCGGTCTTTTCCAGACTACAAGCTTGAGGACAAGCTCGTTTTCAAGGGAGGGAGTCATGATACGGCCTAGCCGTTTGATCGGGTCTATGTCAGGCGGCGTCGCAAGCAGCCAGAGGCCGCGGGGGTTTCGGATCTAGCAGCGGCGCAGGAGGAAGTTAGGAATAGCGCCATGTACGGTGCAGTGTGAGTAGATGAAAGTGCATCTAGGCCCTTATGTGATTTTGGTGATTAATGAGTAACAATTATAGAGCTAATATTTCTATTGGAGAATTGTGCACAGATGCTATACAGATTAATTCCATGAGGTACATGTTTACATGTGATTGTGCACCCCTCAAAATGGATGTATTGCAAGGAGGCATCAAGACTAATATTTATTTGTAAATCTTTATTTATTGAGTCCTAGGGATGCCGTACTATAAAGAGGGATGAAATGGAGAAGCTTATAAAGGTTCCTAAGTGCTCAAATAGGTATCTCGAAGTTCGTGTGAGTTTTCCACTAAAAATACACCTCATACAGAACCTATGCCATCAGAACATCCGACGTGGGTCGGAACATCCGATGGTGAGCCACCGCCAGCCAGAGCTATCCAAGAAAGGGTCCATCGAACTTCCATCAGAACATCCGATGCAGGTCGGAACATCCGACGGGGGATCAGAACATCTGATGCGGGATTAAATGCACAACGGCTAGTTTTCGGGATTCCCTATTTAAAGCCATCTCTAAGACCTTCCAAAGGCTGCTGACACTGTTTACACTCTGTTCACACCTTGTTTTGAATCTAATTCTTCCTGTTCATCTCTCTCAAGAACCCTAGCTTTGTCTCTCTCTTGTTCATCTTGTGAGATCTAGATCTAGAGAGATCAAAGCAACCCAAGTGCTCCACAAATTAGAGTCATCCAATTTTGAGCACTTAGCGATTCCTAATTTCTTCATCGCATTTGTTACTCTTGGAGGCTTGAAGGGCTCCTAGACGGCTAGGTGTCGCCGGTGAGTCGCCGATCTTTGTGTGGCGTGCCTCCGGAGTTTGTGAAGGTGCGAATCTACCTCCGCAAGGAAAAGGATTCAACTAGTGATCGCCGGTGAGTGCTTTGTGCTTCGCTGGTAAGGGGATTAGGGTCTTGGTGATCCGGGCTTTGTGCCTTCCCTAACGGTGAGTAGGATCTCCCTTCAAAGATCCGAACATCGGTAAACAAAAATCGCCGTGTTTTTGTCTTGATCTTGTTTTGGTGTCTTTATTACTTGTGTTGGCCTGTTCTGAGTATTCTTGAATAGATCTAACCTTGGTTTTACGAGAAATCAGTTTTTCTACAGGTTTTCGACAAATTCCAGAACACCCCGGATCGGAACATCCGACGGCCATCGGAACATCCGACTCAGGATCAGAACATCCGACGGAGGGTGTACTGTACCACGTCGGAACATCCGACGCTGCATCGGAACATCCGATCGACTGGTTACTGTTCAAGTGTATTAATTCCGCAATTTCGTTTTATTCGCCTATTCACCCCCCTCTAGGCGGCATAGCGATCCTTTCAGTAGAGTTGTTGGATCGTAGAGTTTGGTCAGGGAGTGTGTGCGTGAGTTTAGGAATTCTGTTAAGCCGTTGGGCTGCAGTGTGCATGTGGAGTTTTGGGGAATAAAGACAAGAGAGAAGGGAGAAAATGGCATGCTTCTTATGCCACAAAACTAGTCTCAGGCGGTGGCTCCGAAAACAGCCAAAGTATCTTCGCGTGCAGCGACGACGCGCTCGTCGTCGAGCTGCTTGCGATCCGGTCATCGGCCGGGCACTAGGGCGTATGAGCAGGCTCACCCTGAGCTAGCTCATACCACAGATCCACAATCATAGATGCCTCACCCGAGTAGTAGCTTTGTTGTTGCCCAATTTCGCTCCCGACAAAAAAGAAAACGTCGTCGAACCCAACCTCCGACAAGAAACTTAACAACTTACGATTATTCTTGGACAAAGATAGGCGCGGACTTCTAGACCCACCACCACCACTGACTTTGAGTGCCGCAGCAGATGACATGGTTTACAAAATAGCCGTTGGGCTCCGAGTTGTGTGCTTCGCGGAGACAATAAATCATGGTTAGCCGTTGGCTTTCTCTTCACCGACGACCACCGAGCATTCGGCGTTGGATTTGCGGCAGAAAGAGTTTTATTATTTGATTTTGCTTTGTTAGTTTAAGTCTTTGTGCTAGTTTGTGTTCATCATTGGGTTGTTCGACTTTAGCCATTTATGGTCTTACCATTAGCCAATTAAAGATCATTGGTGGCATGGATGAGAAAGGGGAAGAGCCTCAATGCGGGATCTACTCTGAGTGGCGCCGGCACACATTTTGAATCTTTCGCCAGAGGATTATTCAAGGTGAAGTCGAAGAAAGGGGAAAGATATGGGATGCACATTGGCAGCCTGACATACTACTATGCTAGTTGTCTTGACGATAGCGATGACAGTTTTCGGTAGCGCGTGCTTGGATTCATCTTTATCGATTGCGGCCATGACAGACATACAAACTTTCAAGCCTATCGTTGATAACGATATTCAATTCCATCTCACTGTGTGGATGTGGCTGGAGGAGATGAAACTGGCAGCTATGCAGATGGCGACGATCTTTGGATTCAATAATGACGGCAATCAAAGTAAAACTAGACGCATAGGTTGTTTCTTAGTTAGGTCCTATAAACTTTTTGTCGTTGATATGGCTATTGGTCATGGATCTTGCTATAAAGGTGTCGTCTTTTATCCTCTTCTTAAAAAAGAACTTTATGTATTGTCAAATCAGGTTGACTTGGGTCTCGCTCACTACTGTAGGTCTGTAGCACACTTACAAAGTTAGTTACATTGGATTTGTGCATCTATTTCGTTATGATGTTTAATTTATTTTAAAAAAAACTATCTTGGGCCAACTGAGTTGACGTCCGTTAGTAACTAGGCTGGCCCTGTAGAATAATTCCGTTTGGGCACATACCTTACCCGTGGGCCTGATTTTCACCCTTAGCTGTGCGACCTACGAGCCACGGGTGATCTTACTCGTCGCGCGAGGCAAGAGCAGAGAATAATACCCCACTCACACTAGCCTGTTTGATTATACACATCTCCTTAATATGGTTCGTATATTGCATTCAAAATGATATTGACCGGATTGAATGGATACAAGTGATAATGTTTGTTGCTTGCATCTACGAGGCTATCTAGTTGTAGAGTTGTTTGGATACTTGGATTATACTAAGTTGATGTAAGAAATGAGGGATATATGAGATGTATTTGAGCCCGCACGAGCAAGGCCCATGGGATGCGAAAAAAAATCACATTTTTTCAAAGCCAAATTAACCATGAGCCACGCTCATCAATAGATACATCATTCGTGTAACCAAACACCATCCCGTCACATCCCACTGGCTTGATCAACCCATATGCGAACAACCAAATGACCTCGATATCCTTGATCCATCTTTAGCCATCTCAGAGCTCGTCCTAGTTTAAAGCCACATCTTTAAAGTTTGAGTCAAACATTTTGGTTTCTTAAAAAAATTTGAAGTCGCTTTATCTAGGCCCAGGGGTATGCACTAGTAGGTATAGATAGTATAGGAGGTAGATCCAAGAGGGCAAAAAGAGGGTAGTGCTTCCCGACGACGAGCCACTTTGGCACCGGTGATCCGGCGGTAGCATCTGAGTCATTCGTGGCTACAGCTTCTCCTTGGTGGTGTGAGTGGTACAAGACCTCAGTGTTCTCATCCACTTTTTTAAGATTTTTGTATCCAAGAAAGAAGGTTAAAGCTCTAGTACGAGAAAGAGAGCAGTGGTGGTCCTAGACCGCCAACGGCCTACTGGTTCGATTTGGTTTGGTCCCAGCTTGGTTCGATTCTCGATCTAACCGCCAACTCGCCGGGTCTCTCGCCTGTGTTCGGTTAGCACGATGAACCGAACCGGTCGACTGGTTTTTGTTTGTCGGTTATCTTATTAAAAAAATAAAAATAAATAAAAAACCATTATATTTCACAAATATACATTATAAATTAAACGAGCAAGGTGACCCGCACGTTTGAACGGCTAGATTTGTGTTAAGATATAAATAATATATCATATTAGATTTAGAGTTTATCTCTAATATATAGATCAGTTTTAGTGGTTTGTTATAGAGGTTAATATTGACCGCTAGTTTTACATAATAATATCCATATTCAACGATGTAGATTTTTTCTTTTTTATATGATTAACGTGAGGCTAGATTTGTGTTAAGATATAGATAATATATCATATTAGATTTAAAGTTTATCTCTAACATATAGATCAGCTTCAGTAGTTTGTTATAGAGGTTAATATTGACCGCTAGATTTACATAATAATATCGATATTCAACGATATATATAGATTTTTCTTTTTATATGATTAATGTGAGAATTTATACTGTTTTTCGATTAATGTGGGAATTTATAGGATTTTAGGATTAATGTGGTGGCTCCGTTTAACTCTGCTTTATATAGATAGTAAATAAAATATATATAGAAATACATATATTGATTAAATAAATATACAATAGCAGCGAACCAAACCGGGCCGAACCGAACCAAACCAGGCTGCTACTATGCGAACCGAACCAAGCCGGCCCAACGGGCCAAGGTGTCAACCCAGATTCGGTTCATTTCACCAAACCGGTTCGACCCGATTCGTGAACAATACGGATTGGCCCGGTTCGGTTCAATCGGACCGGCCCATTTGGCTAACACCAGATGGTCCGGTCTTGCATAGACTTCTACGCGGGTGTTGCTGTGGAAAATAGTGATGGTTCATGGCGGCGGATTTGGTGCTTCTTCTCTTTGGGAGGTGAGATGGTGTGTGCTATCATTGTGAAAACGCTTGCTTTTGTTCTGTTTTTGCGTCAACCCAATAGTTGGCAGGTGGTGAGGGTCTCCAATCCGCTTTTGCTATGAATGCTTATCAGCTCTAGCGCCGGCATTAGAGGAAGATCCAGTAGCTTCCAAGGTTTTCATGGTAGTTCTAACTATAGGGAGGAAGCGTTTTATGCAATCAAATGAATGCCTTGTCCTTAAAAAAAATTACAAAGCTAAAGTGCTAAGCCACTCAGCTGCTGACTCACGTATGTCGCGTCATGCTAGCACTGCACTGCAGCAGCACTCCTATATTTCCTCTTGCGCATTTGCATGTTCAAAGAGTTTATTAGTAGCTAGCTAGCACCAGACGCAGGCGATGGAGACCGCTTAACGGGACAGGACGTCGGCGCGCCGGCGGGCTACGCCGTCGCATCGCACCCGGCCGCGCCATTCCAATATCACTTCTGCGCTCCCTCTTGGTGACTCACCCATCAATTCATCAAACCGAGCCAAGTTATATGCTATGCTAATATATACTATGCCATTGCCATTGCCTGGTGACTCCTGAGTCCTGACCCATATTAATGCCCTGCGTCTGCGTTGCTCGTAGTCCATACAACTATACAAGCATAATAATGAATTAATGATCGCCGATCGCTCATTAGCCATCGGTGGCAGCGCAGTGGCCACTGGGAAAGGAGAAAGGAGACGAACTGTGGGTGTGGGTGTGGGTGTGTGGCCTGGCCTCTTGCGTTGTGTCCGGGCGCTGTAGGAAATGATTTTTTCTCGTCGCCACCGGCACTGCCTTTTTCCATGCCAACTAAGGTCCAGTTCATGTGCAGGGGAGGTTGGGTCCGGCTGGGAGGCTGTTTTGGTCGCAGAATGCAGATAGATAAGATTTTTGATGGGGGCTTAACCACTCATGGCGTGGATCATGTCGAGGGAGAAGAACAGTGTACTAGATTTGGGTAGGGCCACTCGAGATCAAGGGCCACCGCTACGTACCAATGAGGTTTAAATACGCGATCGCCTTTCATGAGGCTATGGTAACTTCGACAACTCTGCGGAATGATCCAAGCGTGTGCGTGCGTATGGGTTGTAAAGAGTTGAGCTATGAGTTGCACTTTTGTTGTGTTGTAACGTTATTTTACGTGTATTTTCTTTTGGTTGGTTAGATGCGTATATAGCAAACATGCTGATTTTAAAATGTACCACTAAAAAGGTGAGGATCCATCTCATGTTGCTGTTCATTACAATATCTTAAAAAGTTAAAAATATTCCGCTATGAATTCTTTTTACTTAACCTATCCTTCCTCGGATCGGCCCCTTCTCTCTCAACCCCGTAGCCCATTGGCCTCTTCCTACCAATTGTCCTCCCGTGATCCCTTCACTATATATCTCCCATTCTCCCTTGACCTGATGGTATGAGCCTCGATCTCCACCGCTGCTAGCTTTAGGATCTTTCTTATTTGTCATTAGACCTGATCAAACGTTGCGCCGAGCCGGGCTTGGAAAAGTCCGGTCCCACGGGACTAGGCCCGAGCCCGGCCCGGCCTGATGCGTCGGGCTCCAAAATCTGGCCCGAGCCTGGCCTGAATCCCGACGGCCTGACCATGGCTTAAATCTCAGAAAACTCGGGCCCGGGCTCGGCCTGGCCCGACGGCCGGGCTCCGGATTGAGGCCCGAGCCCGGCCCGATGCATCGACCGGGCCAAGCTTTTTTGGGCCGTGCGGGTCGAGCTTCATGTGATCAAATCTATTTGTCATGTCGTTGGAGCTCCACACCAACGTTGGCCTCTCTCTATTGCATCATGCCTCACCTCGACTGCTGAACAGTAGGGCTAGTCAGAATCTTATTGATGAAGCTCACCGGTGTGATTGTACAAGAGGAGTGTGTGCACCACAGAGAAAAAGCCCACCGACGAGGAAGGATGATATGATATTACCGAGAGCCCTGTCATTCTCTTTTGTCATGATCGAGCTTTCAGTGCAACTACCATATAACCGAACTAAAAAAAAATCATAAAAATACCACACAGAGAGGAGGATCATGCAGAGGAGCAGAACACTAGGTGAGGAGGGGTTGCCATTGGAAGCAAGAGGGACAATGCCTCAGGGGCGGCATGGACATATGAAGGGATGAGGCAGTGTGGTTGTGTGACAAGGGAATGAGGAGGTAGAGGGGAGAGACGGTTGAATCATAGATGACGAAGAAGAAGGACAATGCATGGTGATGGCAAATCTGATATAAAAATTACGAAGATAGGGTAAATTTGTTCGGTTCCAAAAATATGGTGCAAGTGTTAATAGGTATCACACAATGTTTGTAGTGACATATTTCTAATTTGCACGGCTTCATATAGCATTTTAGTTTCTATAATAACATATTTATATTTTGCATGGTCTCATAATGCATTTTACAAACATGTGTCTTTATCTTTGTTTTGGAGAGGAAGCTTCCTGTGTGCATTTGATAATGTAGTGCAATCCTCTTGATTTGTTTTCGTTGGTACTTGGTGGTGCATTGTGGCTATCTTTTTAAAGCGCGAATACTAATAAACAGTATACCGTTGCAACGTATACCTATTTCACGTGGTGTTTTATGTTTTTATGGGTATTTTATGTATGTTGTGTTTAATAAATATTTCAAGTGGTATTTTATAAATGTTTTTTGTATTCATTTTTACGGTGTTTCATGCGAAACATCTGTACCATTGCAATGGTATACTGTTGGATAGCAGCTCCTTTTTAAAGTCGGTGTGACTGTACCCAACAAGTAATTAAACCCTGGTTTAACGACGACAGTGGTGCACTCTACATTGACTTGCATGTTCTGCTCTCCACATGACCATTTGGGCAAGCATGCTCTGTACGTACATTGATCCTTACTGCTCTACGCCCTATGCTTAACGCCCAAACTTCGAAGCGAGATATTAATTGCTTCGCCTTGTCACCACGCACATGTTCTTCTCGTCCTTGCGAGTGTAATTAATCAGACCAGCGTTTTTAGGCATGAATGCCGGCTCGTCTAGCCTAGCGCATGTGCCCAGCAAGCTCCCGGAAGACAAGAACAAGAGACACCGGCATATGTTTAGTCGTTTACCATTATTGCCGAATCAACGTCCCCAGGAGGAGAAGATGACAGTAGTTATGAGTCCTGTGATTATGTGTACGCCATTGTTAGCTGGGTGATTAAATCTAAATCATTATCGACGTATTTGATGCCAATACTCTAGGCACAGGACTGCCAACTCTGCCTCTGCTGCCCTGGGAGCTAACCTGGGTTTGTTTGGTCTCGGGGCAGCAAAAGGTAGGATTTTTTACCTGTAAAATCGCCTGCCTTTGAGCCTTTCTCCCGGGTCACAAGAGACACCGGTGTACTGCCGCTGCTGCTCTGTAAAAGGGCGAGAGGCCGCGAGAGAGAGGAAAGCAAGAGTGGGAAAGAAGCAAGCTTGGGGGTTGGGGTTGGGGTGGCTTTTGCTGCGGTCACTGGCTGTCTCTTTCCTCGTAGAGCAAGATGACCGGGGGTGGTTAGAGCAGAGCAAACAGCTGCGAGCTCAAGTAAAGTGTGCGCTTTAAACCATGTCGCAGAATGTGATCTTATTCTCTCCATTAAAAAACGGCACCAACCCGGGGCTTGAACACGGTTCAATTCCAGCCTTTTCTTTTCCAATTCCAGCCTTTTCTTTTTTTTCTCCTTCTTTCTTGTCTTTACACTTCACCCTCTCGTCTCTCGCTCTCACTCCCACCCGGAAGGAAATTTGCTGGCATAGGGTGCCAGTGGCACTCAAGACACAAGAGTAGAGAGAGAGAGGGATGAGATAGAGAGGAAAAGGGGTGCCACGGCTTGTTCGGTGGCAGGGGGCCAGCAAATTTCTTTCCCACACTCTCACCCCCTCTAAATCTCTAATAATATTGGTACAGGTGTGTAGCCTTCGTACGCAAATCACACAAATACACAATGCATTGATCTGTTCATGAAGAGCCCGAGCCGGTGATGGTGGTGATCATATTCTATTCCCCCTCCCCCTAGCTACCTCCACGACGGTGTTGTGCTGTGGTTCATAACCACCAACACCGACACCGGTTGCTCCTCCTTCCCTCCATCCTGGCGCCCAAGCCACCCTTTCCCCCAATATAGAGAGCAGAAGCAGCAGCGGAAGCAGCAGCAACAGTAGCAATGCTGGGCTCCAGACCCAAGTGAGTGCCAATCCGCATCTGCCTCTCTGGTGCATGGTGCAAATTCTCTGTTTCGGTGCAGATCTTGGCTGGTTCGATTCTTGATCTGAGAAGAAAAATCGGTTCTTGGACGCAGATCTGGCAAGGCAACTCCACCGACACCCAAGGGGAGCAGGGCGGGCAAGCCGGGGCCTCCCAAGCCGGCCAATGGCACCCCGCCGCACGCGCTGCGCAGCGCCGAGAGGGTGCGCAGCGCCGAGAGGTCCCCCGGGTCGGCCGAGAAGCCGCCGACGGCGGCGGCGGATCGCCGCTCACCCAATGTCTTCGCTCGGCTCAGCACGCCCCCCACCGAGGTTCGTAGTCCTTTTTGGCTCATGGCCGTGGTGAACTTTATTGCTTTTTTGGTATCGAGTTATTGGTGATTCCATTGGAATGGCAGCAGAAGCAAGGGAGTGGAGTGAAGCAGCAATCTCAGGAACTGCAGGCTCAGCTTGCTGCCATTCAGGAGGACCTCAGGAAGGCCAAGGAGCAGTTGGTGGAGAAGGAGAAGGAGAAAGGGAAGGTTCTTGAGGAGCTGGAGGAGGCCAAGGGGCTAGTCAAGGAGGCTAATGCAAATCTCCGGGATGCGCTCGCCGCGCGAAAGAGGGCGGAGGAGGCCTCTGAGACCGAGATTTTCCGTGCGGTCGAGCTGGAACAGACGAGCATCGAGTCTATGCAGAGGAAGGAAGAGGAGCTTCAGAGGAAGCTGAAGAGCATGCAGGATCAGCAGGAGGCAGATGCAGCTGCTTTGCGATCGATTGTGGAGCAGCTTGAGAAGGCGAGGTATGAGCTGGCTGATGCAATAGACGCCAAGAACTTGGTGCTCAACCAGTTCGATGATGCGATCAGGGATAGCGAGGCGAACGCTGATAAAGTGGAGCTCCTGAATACAGAGGTAGCACGCCTGAAAGGATTGCTTGACTCTGAGCTACGGACCGAAGAGAAGGAAGCCGCTGAGAAAATCAGGAAGCTTGAGGCGGAGACATCTGTATTGAGGATCAAGCTCAAGAAAGCAAAGGTTGCTGAAGAGAAGGTAATTGAATTGGGAGGTGTGATTGAAGGGCTTAGAGGTGATGTTGCCAGTGCTATGAAAGCCAAAACAGAAGCAGAGGAGTTGGCTGGTGAATGGAAGAAAAAGGTTGAATCGCTGGAGAACAAATTGGAAGAAGCCAACCAGGCTAGCATTTTAAAAGTCGAGTCTTTAAATTCGGTAATGAAGGAATTGGATGCAATAAGTGCTTTGCTGCTGGAGAAAGAATCTGAACTTTTTATTCTTCAGAACAAGATTGAGTCCTGGGAAAACAAGGTAGCTAAGCAGAATGAAGATATCAATGAGTCAGGTGAGCGTCTTGATGCAGCAGAGAAAGAAGCATTTGACTTAAGGACAGAGATCAAGGAGCTCAAGTCAAAGCTTCACAAAATGGAAGAAGAGAAGATGGATGCTATTAGCAACGAGAACCTTGCTAGTTCACAAATTGGAACCTTATGTGAAGAGAAGGAGAAGCTGGCTAAGGAACTAGAAGCCAGCAAAGATGAATGTGAGAAAGTTAAGAAGGCCATGGAAGATCTAGCCTCTGCATTGCATGAAATATCTGCTGAAGCACGAGAATCACGTGAGAGGTACCTCAACAAACAAGAAGAGATTGAGCGCATTCAGGCACAGATAGATGAGCTCAACATGAACCTCAAGAACACCAAGGAGAACTATGAGGTGATGCTTGATGAAGCAAACTATGAGAGAGTTTGCTTAAGGAAAACAGTAGAGAGAATGGAAGCAGAAGTCAGGAAATCATCTGAGGAATGGCAATCCAAAGAGCTCAGTTTTGTCAGCTCTATCAAAAAGTCAGAAGAAGAAATCACGTCAATGAGAGTTGAGATGGATAAGGCAGCCGAGACAGCAAAAGACTGGGCAACCAGAAACACGGAGCTAGAAGAGAAGCTGAGGGAACTGGAAGATCAAGTAACACAAGCTAACATGGCCAGTGAGGGAGCAAAAGCTGAAGCATTAGGCTGGAAAGAAAAGCTAATGGACAAAGAGAATGAAGTACAGAACATAAAACAAGAGAATGATGACCTGCATCTTAAAGATTCAGCTGCTTCAGATAAAATTAAAGAGTTAGCTTCCCTGGTTGGAAATGCAAAACACAGAGTTCTAAATGGGACAGGTCCAAAAGATGAGAATGACAAGGGAAACACCGAGGAAGATGAACCAGTTGTGGTTGTTGCCAAGATGTGGGAGAACAGCAAGATTACCAACTACGACTTATCTAAGAAGAGGGAGAACGATGGTGAATATGATGTTGATTTGGAGTCCAACAAGGGAGATACTGCATCTGATGGCAATAGGTTGTCGATAGACAAAATGAACAACAACACAAAGCTAGCAATCAAGCAACACCATCCGAAGATGCCTTTGATGAAGAAATTTGGCGGCTTGCTGAAAAAGAAAAGCCAGCATCAGTGCAAATCAAACCATGTAAAGGAAATCATTGATGTAGGCCATGGGTGACTATTTTCTCTAGTTTCATCTTCACTTGGGACCTGCAGAGGTTGCAGTAAAGATAATAATAGTGTAATTGTTCTGGAGGAAAAAACAGAAGGGTTGTGTATCTGCTTCCCTTTTTGGTGGCTAATTTCTTATATTGTGTATTGTGAGGAGCATTCATACTCGCTAGTTCTTGTATTTATTTGTATGCTGCGGTAATGTTAATGTAAAGGAATGGTGAGGTTTCGATTTGATCTCCAATGTATTTCACAATCTTGTGATTATAGAACTGCAATCAAGCTGCGATTTCTCAGCCTGGCCTAACAATTACAGTGTTCTTTTGGATACATATCTACTCCATATAGTTAGGCATGGTGTGGCCAATCTATGTGCCTTAAAGAGTTCTTGACGATCTTAAGACAAGGTTTATGAACAACAGTTATCGATGTACTCCAGCTACTTACTGCTTGGGCATGATCGCCTCCTGGATAGAAGTCAAAACAACCAAGCAATGCGCCATCACTGCACGTCATCTGCCTCCCCACAAGAATGCCCACGGCAGCGCACCAAACCGGTTGAGCACCTGGCTTTCCTCTCCGCCGAAATTTATGTTGTCCCGAGCAGCGTTATGTTGGCCTCCGTTCGTGGTTCTAATTAGATTTGAAAATTTTATTATTTTTATACAGACTGTTCACTGTAACATTTAGTAATAATATTTAAGGCTTGTAGGTTTTTTCTTAAAAATTTCAAAAATATTTTTATATAATTTTTTTAGTCTTTTCAGATCTTATTTTAAAGATCAATTTTTTTAACTATATGCAAATCCAGCCACAACCGCCAATCAAAGAGGCCTGCATCGCCGGCTTCGCAAATGCACGGGCGGTTGGTGTGGCTGGCTCTCAAGAGTGCTTCTGAATCTTTGCCATCCCTATCGAGATGTCGTACCGTATGTACATACAGGCTCATGTCTGAGACACAGGCGCACAGCCAGGCCGTCGGCTGCTTTTGGTGATCAGTGCAGCATCATTCATCACTCATCAGCAAAGATCGAGCAACGCTGCCGAGACGCCCGTGCAGGGTAGTTTGCAGTGGAAAATAACATGTGAATCTCTGACTCCTCTTCAATCATCCTACATGGGGTGTCTCGGGTTTAGCGGTTCTTGCAGGGTCAGCGTCATGAGAAAGAGAAAAGAAAAGACTACAATCTTCGTCCTCATCTCCCACGGCCACGATCCTGTGTTGCGCCATGATTTGGCATGCGATTGCTCCGTATGCAGAGTGCAGACCTGTGCCACTTACAACTTTGCTGTAATTCCTTGGTTCAGTTCACTTTTGGAGTGCATTAAACTCGCCACCAACACATCACATAGCCCACAGGCTGTTGGAAGTTCGAACCGATCTGAGAGCATCTAGCAGAGTAGCAGCTCTTCTAAAATTCGGACCCCTGCAGCACTATTAAAGATGGAAACATCTAAATTTTCTTTAAATTTTATACCAAGAGCATCAATAATAACATATCTAAATTTTGATCTTTATATCTATATCTCCAAACCACTATTCATTTCTTATATTTTTATCCTATCTACCGATGCCTTTTAAAATTTCCTTTTAGGGACTTTGATGGCAATGCCATAGGTTCTATAAAATTTTAACCTTTAAAATTCTAATACTACCTCCGTTCTTTTTTTTGTTTGACGCTTTTGACTTTTCGATACACCTTTAACCATTCGCCTTGTTCAAATTATTTTTGTGAATATCATTTATTTTGTTGTGATTTGTTTTATCAATAGAAGTACTATAAATATGTCTTTTTTTTACATCTTTGTACTAAATTTTTGAATAAGACGAATGGTCAAAGACATGCCAAAAAGTCAAAGTCGTCAAACAAAAAAAACAGAGGTAATATAACAGCTCTGAAAAATTTGGGCCTGGATAACACGCTCTTCCTACTCGAAGAGGTCGAGGCACTGAAGCCTAGCGCGGCACTGTAAGAACATTACTCACTCTTGCCGTCTTGTGTTGTTAATGCACCAGTACGATGAACCTAGGGGAAGCTCACACTCCACCGATCCCACTCGATCAAGGCAGACCAACCTCCCTCTCTCCCGGCTCCTCCTCGCTCTCTAGCCGCCGCCGCCGGCCGCCGTCTAGCCTGCCGCCGCCGGCGGGCCTCTCGGTGCCTCCTTTCCTGCCGGCGCCAACTCCGTTCGGTGGAGATGCTAGGCGGGACTCGTCCCCTACCTTCATCCTCTCGCCGCTTGCCCGATCTGAAATCCGGCCGATCACCGGCGAGGTCCGGCGGGGCGGTTGTCGGTCTTGGGCGGAGGCGGTGGGGTGGGGAACGGCGTTCCCCCTCTCCTCGTTCCTCTCTCCCAGGTTCCGAGGAGCCTTTCGGACGCCGTCAGCGGTACGGCGGGCTCCAGCCGGGGACGCCGTGGTGACGGCGACGACCAGCGACGCGGGAGGGCGGTGTCCTCCTCTTTGGTTGCTGGCGTTCGACGTTCTCTCCTCTTCGGCTTCGACGACTCCGACGGATCGTTTCAGTGATGGTGGTTTGGCGTGGTCGGGGAAGGTGGAAAACGATTATATCTTGTTTTTTCCTTTTTGTTCCTCAGCTCGTGCGCCTATTCCGGGATCGGCCATGGCGGCTTCTGTCGTCGGCTTTGGCTAACGGTGACGGGTGGTGCTGGTGTCTTGTTCGCCGGCGCCAGCATTTCTTTCCAGATCGGGCTTGCTTCTAACTGGCGTGGTGCTTTGTCGGGGCAGGTGCTGTTTTGAGCTCTGCCTGTTTTTCTCAGCAACGTAGTGCCGTGGATGGAAGCGGCGAGGTTCCAGGCGTCGACGTCGACGTCGTGGGGTTCCGGGATTGTTTCGCTAGGCTGTGTTTGTTGCCGGTCGTCGTGCCGATGTTATTTGTTTGGTTGTTTGGTCGTAGTGATCTGTCTTTCTGCTGATTGTTGCACCATGATGAGCATGTATGTGCCTGAGAGTTCTAGGGCAGGATACCATCTTTGTTAGTCCGTGGGTGGTTAGGGTGGTGTTATGAGTGGTTTCGGACGTTCACTCTAGTAGTGTCACTTGCTAAGAGTTTTTCTTTTGAGTCTCCAGCCCCCCGGATGTATCTCAGAGTCTATTACCGGGTTTTTTTGCGACTTGTGACGCCGGAGGTCTGCATGCAATTCTTTGTCTCTGCTCTTTGATTGAAATGGAATGTGATTTCCTCTCAAAAAAAAAAGGATGAACCTAGGGGAAAGTACCATCTGCAACAGCAAGGCTGCGAAGGAAAGAAAGACACTGATTCGCGTACGATCATGTAAGGATTTGCCAATGCCAACCAAGGATGTAATGACCAAGCGGGTCAACACGAGAGGGCCACCTATTGTGATCTCCAGTGCGGCTTGTCCTCCTCTCCATGATTGGTGGCAACTGCAAGGAAGCGTCGGGTGGCTAACCTGTCCTGGAGACAGCTCCGATGCCGATGTGCAGTGCGGCGCGGTGCAGGCAAGTACAGAGGAAGAAGGCGACAGTGGCAGCGGCATGTTCGCAATGAACTCGGCCTCCCCGACTCCCCCCCGTACAAGAACGCTGCTGCTGCCTGCGCTGTCAGGATCAGTACACGTACCGGCGGTTTGTAGGGAGGAGGAAAGCAGCAACCGGCGCGGCGGCCCGTACGGGGGCTTCGTGCCGGCGGGGCGGCGGGCGAGGAGATGGCGGCCGCGGCGGCGTTCGGCTTAGTGGGCCGGGAGGAAACCGGAAGAGTTGTTTGGGCTTTTGAGGTGGAAAGGGCTGTAGGCTTGTGGCCTCTGTGTCCTGCTGATTGACCGACCCAGGTTCGCGTCCCGATTTGATTTCCACAACATTTTATTAAAAAGGGAAAATAACTAGAAATTTTTGAAAACCGATCAAGAACAGGCACGTTGTTATATATATAGAAAAATAGAATGGAACTCTATAGAGTCAGTGCTCCATGACTTGTTGCCGTTGGTTTCATACAAGATTCGTGTAAACAAAGTAAATACATGCACAACAACATTGTTATTTCCCATTAAAAGGTGTGAATGCAATAACTGCACAATTAATTGTTTTCAAAATACGTACGGAGCACAAACTCTATGAAGTCCCAAATGTGTGTGTGTGTGTGTGTTTCACAAGAACAAACACAAAGTCCCTCAAGTTTCACATGTACATTTCTAAGTTTCTATGCGAAAATAGGAGATGAACATGCCAGTGCAAATAAGACAGTTGCACAAGAACAAGCACAAGGTTCATCGGACAAAAAACAAAATTGTGCACATACATTGCTGAGGTTCTCCACATCCGGCAATCTCCTATGCCATGCTAGCCCAATCGAGCCACCAAGCTTGCCAAATCGCTCACCGTCCATAAAAAAAGAGGGACAAAGAGAGAAGAGACAAGGAAAGATTAAAGGATCGGGGAGAGAGGGGGGGATGAGGCTGACCATCAACAAATCTAGTGCATGTAAGGGAAACGATGGAGTGAAGAGTGGATAAAAAAAGGATGTGTGAAAAAAGAAGAGACTGGTGAGACACAAGCGTGGGAGGAGCAGACGCGCTGCATGTTGTGCATGTGAGCAGTGTGTCCGATGGACATGGTGCTGTATCAGACACCTTATAGCCAATATTCCCATAAAAATGAGGAATGTTAAAAAACAAAGATCCGTTTTGGTGTGATTCCGGTGGAGTCCTTTCTTTTGTCCGCACACCGGCCGCCTCTGTGTTGCCCTCCTCCCACCTCCCACTTAGCCGATGTAGTGCCCTCCCCCATGGTTAGGGGTCGGGTTCAAGAGTGGGTTCCTCATGCCCCTGAGGCTTAGCGGGAGACCGTGGCGATGGAAGCTCGGTGGTTATGATCAAAGGTGGTCAAGCTACTAGTAGCTAGCGGATCGGCACACGTCGGTCGGAGTTAGGGTGGCGGAGTAAACATGGTGATGGGAGGATGGGAGATGGAGAGGCGAGGCGAGGCGGCGATGGTGCTATAGACCGTAGGTAGGTGGTGGCAGAGGTAGCATTGAGGAGGAGGGCGGATCGAATCCGATGAGGAGGGTGGAGGCAGAGCTGGCTGTGAGGAAGGAGGGGGAAGCGAGTTGGGAAGAGGGAGGCAAAGGACGCTGGTTTGTCCTTTAATCCACAGCGAAAGGGCACGAACGAGCAGCATGGCCCAATCCTGTCATGCAAGCAACATGCTAACGTGCAGACTATTTTTTTATATATATTTTTGTATTTGTTATTGCAAAAATAAGAGTTGGATTGCATTTTAGGTAAATGAAATGTTTGTTGCCAGTCACAAAGACGATCGTAACAAAACTCTTACAAAAATAAGAGTTGGGTCATGTTTTAGGTAAAAGCAATTGTTTGTTACCTATCAGAAGGACGATCGTTTGGTAGAAAGACAATGGGATAGGATGGTAGCATGCCTTGATGTGGAACCGATATGGAACCTATCACCTAATCATATAAGGACCATCCAAATAGTTGAGCGATAAGATTCTCTCCTGATGATGTCTACCGAGGGTTTGTGAGTGAAGAGAAGATTGAACCCATATGTCGGACCTATCACTCAATGTGGCACCAAGTACAACAGTTGTTAGCCTAACCATTTCCGTCCAACCGTTGCCCAATAGAGTACACGTGGGCTCGAGGTAGTGCTAGTGGGTCTGTCCATCGCCTTTTTGTTGGGTGATCACCCATATGCTAGGCGTCGGGTGTCCATTTTTGTACGGAATATGGAAATGAATCTAATTTTGCAATAACAAAAAAATAAATATGGACAAATATTAAGAGACCACTGTGTGGCTGTATTCCTCCTGGTGAGGCTGAGAGCACACTCAGCAGAGAGGACAAGTTGAGCCCAGCCACCAAACCCATCCGACATCCGTGGACAGAAACATGGATGCCTAGTCAGCCCTGCACCCAACAATCGTGGCATCTGGCCCAGCGCAAAGCCTTCATCCACGCCCATTGCAAGGGCCGAGAAGAGGTCCCGAGAAAGTGATACTAACCTACTACCAAAGCAATCCCTCGCCCCTCCGAATCATTAACGATCCCAAAGTAAGAAAATAACAAGCAGTCTGCATCCTCCCTGCCCCGCTTACAAACAAGCACACCATCTCCACAGGTATATATGTGAGAGGGGAGACCCTAAAACTAAAGCAAGATTTCAGGTGTATGTCACCCTGCACAGCACATGTGGTCATGAATAACTGAATCGGCTGGAGTGAATATGGTTAATTGTGTGTGTACAACGACATGATCAGTTTATCCTTTGATTTGAACAATGTTAACCAGCAAACAGCTTCTGACGGTGATCAATCGTGTCCCAGATTCAGAATGATGTGGCTGTGAGGTGTCCCTTGCATTGCCTAGCACCACAGAGCCTTCCACGAGTAGAGCAGGCAGGCTTGGGCCCCCGCCATGTTTGCTTGCCCATTGGCCGGCCACTAGCTCCATTGATTAGAAGTGATGAAGTCACCGGATGCTGAATCTTGATATGTACACGAGAGGGGAGGTGGTGGTGGTGGTGGTGGTGGTGTCTAGGTGATCAGCTGGTGCTAGCTGCCTTCTCTGATGTTTTTCCTTGCCCCTCGTTCTTACCCAACAATGTGGGTGTCACCGAAACAGCCCCGATCAAGAACAGCAGAAGAATCGACTGCTTGTCGTATAGGTCACTCGGTGAGTTCAAGTCTCCCAAAGCCATTCCAGCCTAGATTTCAGAAAATAAATGTTAGAGATTAGATTATGGTTAGCATGCACTACGTATGCGCTTGAGGAAACTAGAGCAGTAAGTATGGTATCTGAACGAGGAAGCTTACCCTGACAGTCACATATGCAGCAGGGATGAGACCAACAAGGGTTGCCAAGAAGAAGATGTGGTAGGGCACGTCCACTATCGGCGAGGCAAAATTGATGAAAGTATTGGGCAATGTTGGAGTGACTCTCAGGAAAAGCATGTAGTTCAGCAGCTTCTCTCTTCTCTTTCCAACCTGAAAAGGAAAAAAAAACACTAATTTCTCTCTTCTGTTCAATGAGCATTTGCATTCTTGTAAGCTCCATGATAACCAACATCAACAAAACAAAATAATCTATAAGTGCGTCAAATCAAAGAATTAACAATGTGATCTGCACAGTAAGCACATTAAATTGATTGAAGACATGAGACACACCATAAACCAAAGGAAAAAGTGTCGATTTTGTCCTCCAACTATACCCGTCAGACCACTTTGGTCCCTAAACACAATACCGGACTTATTAGGTCCTTGAACTCTCAAAACCGGATTTGACTAGTCTTTTGACCGGTCAAAACGATGGTTTTAAGGTTTTCACTGACGCTGATGTGGCAGATTTCTTCTACGTAGACGTCATTTGGGGCTGCCACATCGTTACCACATGACTGGTACATCAGCAAAAGTATGCCAGATCTGCCACGTAAGCTGCCACTCCGCCTAAAACCACTGTTTTGACCAGTCAAAGGACTAGCCAAGTCTGGTTTTGAAAGTTAAAGGACCTGACAAGTCCGATATTGCTATTCAGAGACCAAAGTGGTCCGACGGGTAATAGTCGAGGGACCAAATCGACACTTTTTCCTAAACCAAAGCACGTAACTGATAGTTCTAAAACAGAATGTCAGTTTAGGCAAAATGCAGGTTCCGACGTCACCTGCTTTTGGAAGAACCTGAGCTTGTCAGGCCACAACGAGAAGACCAACGGCTTCCCGATCAGCTTAGACAGGAAGTAGCAGGAAGACGCTCCGGCGGTGGCGGCAAAGACCACCAGGGCCAGGCCGCCGAGCTGCCCGAACAACGCCCCGGCGAGGAGGGACATGAATATGGTCCCTGGGATCATGAACGTCTGCATGAAGATGTACACAGCGCAGTAGCCCACCAGCACCTGCAAGGTGTAGTCGCTGGTGTAGTCCTCCAGATGATCCCTGCAGCAAGCCCACCCTGCGGTTAGAGACAATGAAATGCAATGTGGGACATCTATTGCCGGAAAAAGAATCAGGCTGAGCAAGAGCCACCGAACAATGAGCTGCAGACAACACCAACAAACGTATCAGAAATCAGAAATCAGAACTCTGGAGTTTGAACATTGTTGCTGAATGCTGACTAGCTTGACAAATGACTGGAGAAGGGAGGAGAGCACACGTGTGCACTGTGCTACTGTGTACACCGAATCAAAGTGTTACAGTCTAATCACGTTGTTAAGCTTTATCCAGGACAGTGAACAGGCTAGTGAACACGGTCTGACCATTGACCGAGTGGTGACCAGGTCCAGAGCGTACGCCAGTTGCTGCTGGGCCTAGGCGCAAAGTAAATACCGAAAAAGAAAGGATTTCATACTCCACCGACCGCGAAAATTACGGGATTAATTACTTTGCTCGATGGATTAAGGGGACCACAGTCGCAGGTTATGGTAGTTCATGTTCTACTGTTAGTCTATTATAGTGCTAAAAAATCAAATGGCTACCTGAAACATGACGAGATTGGGGGGAAGGCTGGCTAATTCTGAAGCGTAAAAGCGCGCTGCAGCGCTCTTACAAGTTCCTAGCTTAGAAAATGTAAATGATTATATCTCAAGCAACTGCGTCGATCTCAAGTTCACACCTTAACAGAATGGATGGCATGTCTACCACCTAATAAAGCAACGAAATTTGCTCAAAAGAACAACTTCGATCCTCTTCAAATTTTCGTTGACAAATCCTCTCCAAATCAGCAGCAAAAATCCATAGAACAAATGAGGGTAATCACAAACATCCACAAAACACAGGACAGGATTGGGAGCCATGTCCTTTATTCTAACAGAAGCAGAAAATTGCAATTTTGCTCAAAAACAAGATAACCACCATTCCCAAAAAAAAACTCTGTTACGATTAATCCTAAATCCAACAGCTCAACCCTATCAAAAAAACATTGGATTCAAAGTTTCAAACAGTGAAGACAAACAGCTTGAAACAAGAACAGATCGACATTCGATGGCGAACTCTACGCGCACAGCTTCGGTATGAAGCAAAGAGGTGGGATTTACGCCATTAGAAACCACAAGAACAAGGGAAGGCACGCAAGGGATCGAATTACGTGAGGACTTGGAGCTCCTGGAGGTTGCGGGGCAGCCTGAGGAAGCTGTAGTCGGAGTGGGGCATGGAAAGGTAGACGCCGGCGAGCCCTGCGGCGAAGGTCGCGGCCACGCCGGCGAGCAGTGCCGCCTCCCACACAGGGAACCTCTCCTCCCTCCCCATCTCCTCCTCCTCCACCTCCTCCCTTCTTTCTTTCCCCTCCAATGCAAGTCTGCAAAATCTTGGGCTTGGGCTTGATGCCCTGGCTCGTGTCTTCGTGACTCGTGCGTGCGTGGGGGATGTGAGAGAGAGGAAATCGGGGGAGGTAGTAGCCTTTTCGTCGGAGCTCTGCTCTTTTCCTCTCCTGTCCGGCTGCTTTTAGGAAACAAGGAGGGAAATCGAATCGGAATATCCTATCTTTTTTTTTTTGAACAAAATCCTATCCTTTTTATGATTTTTTTGGAAACTCCTTTACTGATTTTTTTTTTTGAAAAAAGTCTACTCACCCTGATGTATTGATCCCAACTCACATAACCTCTGACTTTAAAAACTAGATAACGAGCCCTACGAACTATTAAAACAATGCACTTAACCCCTTGTTAGCGTTTTTTAGAGTGGTTTTGCCACCGAGGCTACACAGGTGGATGCTTTTGCTATCATGGCGGCCTACATGGCAATTTTATTTAAAAAATATTATTTTCAATACGGCTCCACATGTCATCCATATTTCTCTCCCATCTGTCTTCTTCCTCCCTCTCTTAGGCATTTCATCGAGCAGGTCACACTCACAGAATAGAACGGTGCTCATCGGTGCCTTGTCTCCCTCCTACGGCTCGACCGGCGCATGACGGTCGTGTCGTGGGGGCGGTGGGGTAGGGGTGGCGCTTGAATAGTGGCAAAGGGGCGACGCAGTGCTCGGAGAAGGGCGGCATCGCCGTCGGCAAGCAACACGAGGGGGCCGCGGAGGGGTGGCGTGGCCACACACTGCAGGACGAGGCGAGCGGCGCAGGACACGACGGACGGACGGCGCCACTGTCAACGGGCGACACGGGGGCTACAGAGGGGCAGTCGGCGTAGAGGGAGAGGTCGCCACGCGCGGGCCAGTTGGGGTGGACAAAAGGTGGCCGCGCCGGGCCACCGATGGTGAAGAGTGCCGCCATGCTGCTGCCGCCCTCCGCACGCGCGCGGCCGTGAGAGAGATGGGGAGGCGAGCGGCGTGGTGCTCGGCCGATGAGCGGCAACGTCGTCAGCGGGTGACACAGGGAGCTGCGGAGGGGCAGTGTGGGGTGCTACAGAGGGGCGCCGCCGGTGAAGTGCACCGCCGCGCCTGCAGCCACCCTTCGTGCGCCACCCGTCCATCACGGAGGAGACGGAGGCACGCGTGGAGGGAGAGGTCACTGCGTTGGAGATGGAGGCGACCGTGCTGGGCTAGTCGACGTGGAGGGAGAGGCCGTTGCGCCGGGTCAGTCGGCGTGGAGGGAGCCGGCCGCGCGGGGCCGCTACCAGTGAAGAGTATCGCTCCTGTCGCGACCCTATGTGTCGCTGCGCCTTGAGAGAGAGAGAGATGAGGGGAGGGGAGGAAAAGAGAAGTGGGGAGGGGATGACAGCATTGACCCACATATTTTCTTTTTCTTTTTATTTTGTTTTATAACTAGATTGACACTTCAGCTCGACACGTAGACAAAACTAGCCATGTGGACGACAAAGTGTCAAAGCTATCCTCAATACTATCTGCGGGGGACTATTTGCATCGGTTTCAATAGTTCGTGGGGCTGGTTACCTAGTTTTCGAAGTCAGGGGGTTATGTAAGCCCAGATCAATAATTCTGAGGGCAAGTAGACTTTTTCTCTTTTTATTTTGGAAAATTGTTGTGTTTTTCCATCGTTCCAGCAAAAATTTGTCGATTTTCTGTGCTAGGTGACTCTTGGAGTGGAGGCCTAGGTTTTGCTAGTTTGCACGTTTGCTTCCATTCCTGTGTATCTTGTATCACTTGCTGCCTTGCAGTCGCCGGTGTTCTCCAGTGGTGGAAAAGTATATCCATAATGTTTCAAATATACGAATATAAATTAAAATATTTTAATACAAATAAAAATAGGGAGTAATTATTCTACAACCTTCGATTTTGAGGAAAACATGAAAATCTGAAACTTCAAAACCAAATATTTGACAACCCTCGACCTTCGAAACTAAAAAAAAATTCAACCCTTTGACAAACACAAAATAGTTTCGTTGATATTGCCAGAATTCATGCCAGATTTTTAAAGAGTTTGTATCAATTATTAAAAAATTTAAAAAATTAAAAAATAGAAATAAGAGTACATGTTAGATTAAAAGAAAGAGTTTATACCGACTACAATAAAAATACAAAAATTTGGACTAAAAATTAATAGATATATGAATCCATGTCAATTTAAAGATTGACACAAATCTAGTTGCGTGATTGCGAGGGTACCCTGCCTAGTTTTAAAAAATATGGATAAGAAAGAATCGTTAATCGAATGTAAACATCTTAACCACACTTATATCCCGATGAACATGTATGTTGGATAAAACTATTAATTCCTATCTATTTTCCCTCCATTGCATGCTATTGCCTTTTCCATTCTCTTTCGTGTTTGTTGGTGTTATTAGGGTAAGTTCAATAGTATTCTAATTTAGTGTGAATTTAGCACTATAGAAATAAAATAAAAGAGAAAAAACTGATAAATAGTGTTGAAAAGTGTTAAGTTCACTCTAACATAGGGCACTATTGGACATACTCCTAGGTTTACAGGCGCGTAGTGCGAAGAAAATGTGTGTGTGTGTGTGGTGTGTGTGGTGTTGTAGAATGGTGTTCAATAGAGTGAAGAATTGCTTGGAAGGATCTCTTTCTTCTGCTTCCTTGAGCGGAAGTTCAGGTAGGCAGTACACCCGCAGCGTGTCTAAACTAGAACTGGAAAGACAGACGTATCGGTTTTTTCTAGTTCCTGTTGCAGTCTTGGAATGTGGACAAATTCAGTCGAAAGTTTACAGCCAATCAACCATGTTGACATGCCACTACTTGGGGTGGATCATCTCCAAGGCATCCTCGTATGAGAGTTTAGACGGAAGCATCGCCAGGTCGCCTGACTAGTCATTCGCTTCAGTGATACTAGCGAAGGCAGTGCACCGTCGGTGTGCCAACGCCATGAGCGCTGGGAAAAACGATCATGCAGTCGGCAACAGCTACAAGACGGGAAAAAATCGGAGGCGATTACCGAGCAGAATCGAACCGCGGCCGGCGGAGCGAAGGCAGCGCTGCCTAGCCAACTCGCCGAAGTGCCCGAGTTGGCATGAGGCTAACCTTTTTTAAAAAAAGATTAGTTTCGTATGAACGGTCGGATCTCGCTGGCCGAAGCGATCGGACGGCCACAGACTGCCGGGCGACATGGCCACGCGGGGGCAGGCTCGCGGACGAGGGGGCGATGTGGACGCAGTGGGAGGCGGCCTGTAAGGGCTTTGTAGTATAATATTGATTATCGGTCTATTGGCTTTCAGGCACCCCGCAGGCCACAACACCACAACATCCATCTCTTCAATACCTGACTTGCTCATTTCAACTTTATCTGTGTTCCCAGCTTCAAGACCAGCTTTTGAATGGCTCTTCTCCTGAATTATATCACATATCTGCATAGATAGTAATATGAAAGAAAAAACGTCTTACTGACGATACACGGGCTGGCTGGCTGACTGTCTTGAGTGTGGACCATGGCATGCATGAGTTTTCATCTCTTGTTCCATGAGAGTAAATAGGGATGACAATTTTACCCATGGATACCCGGCCCGATGGATTCGGATATGTGTTTTATGTTATATTGTTATACCTATGGTTTTCAAATTTCGGGTTTGGGTTCGGACACGAGTTTATTTTTACACACATGAATACCCATGGTTACCTGAAAAGAATAATAAAAATTAAATATAATATGATATGTCACCATGTCTTATCAATAAATATATATTGATGAAAAATTAAAGCTTAAATATGAGCCTACATGTTCAAAGTTGATGAAAGTCTAAAGTTGAAATTGTCTAATATCATATATGTTTGTATTCCATGTTGAAATATAGGGTTATTATGTATTTCAGGTTCGGATACCCATTCAGGTTTGAATATCTATCGAGTCCAAGTATGGGCATAGGTCTATACCCATGAAATAGTTCAGGTAGTCTGGTTCGAGTATAGTTTTCGGGTTTTAGATTTAGGTCTGAGGGGGGTGTGCCCGAAGGTACCTGACCCGATTGCCATCCCTACAAGTAAATGAGAAGCATAGAAACCTCACATCATTGCAGGAGCGGGCCCTTCATAAGGGTTGGTGGGGCCTCAGTCCCACCTAAAATTTTGGAACCCATTTATACCTAGTTAAAATACAAAGCAAATTATTGATATTTTGATCTGTAAGTAGGGTTGATAGGCGGCCTACTGTTGATAATTTGAATATCTAATGGATATCATCATAAACTAGTTGTTTAGTTGCTTATTATTGTTCTGTTCCTATAGTTTAACTAATCTGCAATGCATTTAGCCAACGATAGACAAAAAAGATTTTAGGCGTGCTCCACCTACATTTTCATCCTACATCTGCCACTGCCTCATTGTTTGTGGTTTACACAGTCCGTCTCAAAAGAATAGAGAAGGAAAGACAGAAAAACAGTGCTAGAGACTTAGGCCTTATTCTTTTCAGCTGAATGTTACCAAAAATTTTATTTAAAAACATCATGACTTCTTGAGAAAAGTTTTGGAGAGTCCAAAAAATTATGAAAAAAATATTTTAGAAACTCTAAGAACTATTTAGAACTGTTAATAGTATATTGTATAGGGGTGTTTTTGCTATTTTCCTTCACCTGTATCTTGTATATCTTGGCCCTTTTTGGCCCATAGTGAAGTTCTTGCTGCCCATCTAACATGGCATCAGAGACATGGACCTAACCTAAACCCTAGCTCCCCCTAGGGTTCCTCCACAGCAGCCGTCGCCGCCGGCGACCTCCGCCGCCGTGCCGTGCCTCCTCTTCCTCCTCTCCTCTTCGTTCTTCGCGCCAGATCCGTGCGTCGCGCCACCTCGCCGACGCACGCCATGCCGCCTCTTCGGGCCGCTCCGCGCCGCTTCTTCGCGCCGCGCAAAGGTGCCCATGCTCAGAATGGGGTTGCTGAGCGCAAACATCGTCACGTCCTTGAGACAG